>JAPKLW010002219.1:0-104185 GCA_026898455.1 Plectranthus barbatus
GTGTTTTAGATCACAGAAGATCATATGGATCACTCGACCTTGCGAGATCATATGACTACTATGTCCAATGTTCTTCAGTAGCAACATCAGGCTTATGATACAGTTGTTGAGATAATGGACAACCTCTCAGCGACTTATGGGGAATAAGACCGGACTGCCAGATTCAATCTCATGAGGGAAATCGTGAGTAAAAGAATGATTGATGGTAGTTTGGTGAGGGAGGTGGTCAACATGACTAATCTTATGGATGAACTGACGTTGCACGGTGGTCGTATTAATGGGGAAGCCCAAGTCGATATCATACTCAATTATCTCTCTAAATCCTTTGAGAACTTTCGAATGAATGTTGTCAGGAACAAGAAAGATTATAGTCTTTACAAATTACTCAATGATTTGATGGCAGTGGAATTAGTCATACTTCCTGAAAAGGTTTGTTTTGGTTACTTCTGAAAGTCATCTCACTGCGCAGAACTGCAAGAAGTGCAAGAGAGTGACTAAGAAGAAAAACAAATGTACAACCACTGAGAAAAAGTTCAAAAGGGTAAAGGGCGTAGCTGGTAAAAGGACAAGTGTTTCAAGTGTGGCAAGGTCGGTCACTAGAAGAAGGATTGTCAAGTCAGAAAGACTCGACAAGGTACGCCATGTGCATTTATAATGGAAATATGATTAGCATTGGTTTTTACCCATTCGTGGTAGTGGATACTGAAGTTATTGATCATGTTTGTTATACTTTGCAGGGCTTTGTGCCGACAAGGCATCTAAAGTATAACGAGGTTACCATCTCCATGGGCAGCGGAGAGAAAGTCTCAGCAGTAGCCATTTAAGATTTTACTTTATGTTTTGAAAGCAATGTTTTGATTTTGAGAGATGTTTTATTTGTGTCGATTTTTTGGCAGAACTTAATTTCAGTTTCCAAGTTATTTATTGATTGATATTCAGTTATTTTTTATAGTAATGTTTCTATCATTGGCAATAACAATATTATATGTCGTGGTAAACTGATTAACTCTATATATCATAAATTATTTTCATAAATCTTCTGTAAACGTTGCACCTACACCCCTTCCCTTCCATGCTTTTTGGCCAACATAGCATCCAGGAGTGAAACTCGAGTAACGCCTGACATCTCACACGGTAAAGGTTCCTTCTTCCCATATTTGTTGATCCAATGTATTGCGCATATACTCCTGCCCTTACAAAAAATCCTGAAATCCCGCTTTTTGTGCTCGAAAACAATGGCAACACGGCTTGACTCCTCGGTTGTAAGGATGGTTTTCTTGTACCCTCCATAAGAAAAAATAAGTAAGCAAGCGAAATAATAGCCATCCTAGCACCAAACAAAGCAGGCAAAGGACAGAGAACTGGGTCGGTTGACAACCCCGAACCTTATAATCCATAAGCAGACTAACTTCTCGGAGGTCCCCGCAAACTTAAAAACTCCAGGATCTTTTGATCCATTGTCAACCAAATCCACTGACTCTTCCACTTGGGCATCGTGTCCAGACAACCAAGACCAGGATCAAGCGTGGTCCATTCCACTTAGTAATGTAATAGTAACCCTCGTGATAATGACCCAATCGATAAATATTGTGCTATTTTTGAAAGGTTTCCAGACCGAGCCCAACATCTAAAAATAGAAGCACCGTACCCAACAAGTGGAACCACCCAACCAGGGATAGTTGAAATGGAGCTAAAACCTCACTGAAGAAAGGATGGATCGGAAGCCCTGATAAGTTAGGATTTTCACCAACTTATCTGGCCGTTCTTTGACTAATTGTGTGGTGTTGAGATCGTTTTTAGTGTCTTTTTCGTGCATGAATTGGCTTTTGTACTTGTAATGTCGTGTTTGGTGAATCATGCAGGTTTTTGGTCGAAAACAATGAAGAATAGGTTCCCAGTTCAGGACCACGTCGATCGACGGGGATGTCTCGTCAATCAACGCGATGATTGGAAGAGAAGTGCTCGATGAAGGAGAAGGAGGAGGTCGACGGAAGCAACAAGCCTACGTCGATTGATGCCATTCCATGTCGATCGATGAGGGTGCTTCATCAGCATCGATCGACGCTGTTCTCCAACGATCAACGCGCTCGCGGGATTCCTGGTCTGAGTCTGATTCGAAGATAAACACATATCTACTCCTAGATACTGTTTGATACATCCTTCACTATTATAAATAGCCATGTGTAAATTCGTTTTTAGTGTGGAAAATCATTAGAGCAAATTAGAGAATTTAGTATTGAAGATTTCCAAATTTTCTAATAATTTGCTAAATTATTTAACAGCGACGATAGGCAAGAAAGAAATCAAAAGATCATGCGATTAAAGTGCAATGCCTCACAAGATTCATCACAGTCAAGGGTCAAAAATCCACTACACACAAGCAATTTGAATGAGACAGAAAATTCATCAACAGTGGAAGAACTCACAAGAAGTGTATCGCTCAACTCTCAAGTGTTGAAGGTATAGATGAAAGCACTCAACAACATGTATGAAGAAATTTCTACCATAGGCTTGCAAATTTTCTAATATCTCCACTGCTAGAATGTGCACACAAGTCTAGAATCGAAAAGGACTTTCATTAGGTTGTAATGTAGGCTTTTTGTGAAAGGTAGGGAAAATTTGGCCAAGTGACTAAAATCAATCAAGTTGTACTCCTCAATCAATCCAAACCACCATCTATTCATCATCCAACCTTCTCCTAATATTTTCAACAAACTCAAATCCATTAAGTGGCCAACTCAACAAACTACAACCACTCTCAATCATCATCCACCTCATCTCCTCAAATATATCAACAAATACACAACTCTTTTTTTTTCTAGCTCGTATGAACCTCTTATGCTCTTTTTATAATTTTGCATTTTTTTCTTTTCAGAGAGCTTATGAGAATTCTAATTATTTCTTTGAGCTTCTTTTTCACACATCTTTTCACCACTAAGTTATATTTTCGTATCTCCATATCACAATCATTCCACCCCATATACCACAACTCAAGACATGAGCGAAACCAATACTTCTTCTCAATCTCATAGACAAGGAAAGAAAATTTTTGTATAGGCTCAAAAGTGGCTAACAAGGGAAAATTCAATGTGAAGGGACAATGTTTAGAGAATTGGGCTATCAAAGATGGCCTAAGATCATTTCCTAAATTTGTGCACAATATGCAGTCTCAACACAGAAAATAGGCAAGTTCTAGAGAAATCAAAACACACATGTGAATTTCACATCAAACAAAATAAAGGCTCATATTTCTCACACAAAGGGTTCAAAATTTTCTTCCACAGTTGATTTCAAATCAGCTCAATCATCATGCAAGCATAAGTGTCAAATCAATCCTATCATGCGGTATTCTACATTCATAGGCATTTAACCACAATCACAATCAATTCAAACTCAACCCTCAACTGATTCTACTCTCACAATCTCATTAGGGTTATTTCAAAACTCAAAAATTTTCCCACAAAATAGAATAAAAACTTAAAAGAAAAATTTAAAGCGGAAAGCAAAATAAATAAAGGATAGAACGTTCCATCTCTTGTCCACATCCCCCCAAACTTATTTCCAACTCGAAGAGTGGAATAAGTTTGAAAATCAAACAAAAGAGGGAACGATACCTGGTAGTTGATCTCAGACATCAACTTTTTATCCCCCGGAGTCTTCGAACATTGCGCGACGTGAAATAGTGGCTGTTGGCACTTCGCATCAATCGACTTGAAGCCTTCTTGTCAATCCTCTCATGGATCAAAGTGTATCACGCCGGGCTACTCGGCGTCGATCGATGCCAGGCTGCATCGATCGACGTCGAGCTGACTTCCATTTTTTTTATACTGCAAAACAATTGTTAATGCAAAATAAAATAAATTCGAAATAAATAAAAAAATGAAAATTGAAAATAAATTACGGAAAAGGTTGGTTTACCTCCCAACAAGTGCTTGATTTAACGTCGCAGCTCGACGATACCTCAAATCACCACCAAGGAGGTCGGGTCCAGACTCGCCGACCTTTGGCATCCACCATGTAAACCTTCCGGTCTTTGATAATGATGGTAAGGACAGAACAAGGAGGCATAGTTGACATTCCTACCCTTTCGTTTCCTCGCACCCACTCAATGGCAGCTACTTCTTCCTCCTCGGATTCATCTCCTTCTTCAGTAGTGGAGATTCGATTGCACTCCGTCTTCTTCTTGCTTTTGTCGATCACAAAGGTGATCTTCTCGTCGTTTGCTTGGAGTGTGATTGTGCTGCCTCAACAGTCAATGAGAGCAGCGCTAGTGTCGAGAAACTGACGCCCCAAGATCATGGGCATGTTCCCGTCCTCCTTCATCTCGTGCACCACAAAATCTGCAGGAAAAATGAGATGGCCCACGCGAATGAGCACATCCTCTAGTATACCTTTCGGGCGGGACACAGACCGGTCCGCCATCTGCAGGGTGATCGTTGTGGGCCTCATTTCTCCGATGTTGAGACGCTTGTAGATGGATTACGGCATTAGGTTGATACTGGCCCCAGTATCACATAGTACTCTCTCAAACGTGTGTCCCCCAATCTCAACCGGAATAGAGAAGCATCCAGGATCGCTTCTCTTGATGGGCACCTGCTTTTGAAGTAGCAGGTTGCACTGCTCGTGGATCTTCACCGTCTTATTCTCCACGAACTGCTTCTTTCCACTCATGAGTTTCCGGAGGTACTTCATGTACCCCGGGATTTCCTTCAGTGCTTCGATCAGCGGGATGTTGATGCTGACCTTCTTCAGATTTTCCATAAATCTGGAGAACTTCTCGTCCTCTTTCTGCTTCTCGTCCTCTCTGCACCGCTCTTCTTCATCAGTATACCTCCAGCAGATGCATCAACCAAGTCCTTCATGTGAGGATTCAAACCCTCATAGAAATGGCACACTTGCATCTCCAGATCGATGCCATGTCCAGGACAGAGTCATAGAAGCTCTTTGTATCTCTTCCAGGCCTCGTAGAGTGACTCATCATACATCTGCTTGAAAGTAGTAATGGCAGCTTTCCTCTTCAACAGCAGGCTCGGTGGGAAGTAGTTGGTAAGGAATTCTGCTCGAAGCTCCTCCCATGTCCCGATCTGACTCTTATCCAGTCCAGCAAACCAAGACCGTGCCTCGTCTCTGAGTGAGAACGAGAACAGTCTCATCCTGATCACATCTTGGGTTACTCCGTTCTTCTTCACAGTGTTACACACCTCAATGAATTGGTTGAGGTGTGTATATGGATCTTCTATAGCACTCCCCCCAAACTGGTTTTGCTGCACCATCTGAATAAGGCCTGTGCGCAGCTCGAAGTTTTTGGTGTCAATGCCAACTCTGAATCCGGCCTCTGCTTGCTGTGGAAGAAATCGATCCAAGACGGGCCTTTGCGGGATCACAACTTGCCTATCGTTCAACTCTGCCAGTCTTGCAGCTTGCTCTGCCTGAGTAGCCTGGGCTGCTTGTAGTTGTGCTCGCAGCTGCTGCACTTCATTCACAAATTGCCTCTGCTCCTCGGGAGTCATATTTTGCAGAGGTGCTTCAGGATTCTCAGCCATCTCTCGTTGTTTTTCTTTTCCTTTCTTTTTGATTCTTCTGCAGGTTGCTTCAATTTCAGGGACGAAGGCCTCGAGTGTTTTTTCTTTGGCTCGTATGTTCATGCACCTGCACAGAAAATAGGTAAATATTAGTTTGGCATCGATCGACGTGGATTCATGTCGATCAATGCAAGAAAGTGGTCGGCGTCGATTGACATAAGGTGTCCGTCGATCGACGCCTTTTAGCGTCGATCGACATGGAATGCAGACACGAAAACTTACACACGCACAGCAAATCCGTTTAATTCCTACAGTCTAGTACATCTGTTTGGATAGTGTAGATTGTATCATGCATTCCTATTCCCACTATCAATATTCACCTCTCGGTCCTTCTATCAATAGCTAGACATCTAAATTAATCGTCACCTCTCGGTCCTTGAATTAATCTAGAATTATCAAATAAACACAAGAATCATGAACCTAATTAATTAATCCTAACATGCATCCATAATAATATAAAACCCTAGAACCCGCTAGGGTTTCTAGCCACTCATCGCAGATAGAAATCCAAAAGAAAACATATTAAATTGCATAAACATAAAGAACTTACAAGAAAATAAAAGGGTTTCGTGTTCCCCAAGTCTCCGAACTCTAAAAACTAAATTGTAGAATGAAAATATGATAGGGAATGCTGAAAAATCGAATTTACATAGGTATTTATAGTGGTGGATGTGTATCCTATCAAATCTAGGGCTAAAGATATGAGTAAATCCGATTTTCATCAGATTTTCGCTCCAGCAGACTCGCTCGTGTCGATCATTGCTGATTGGCGTCGATCAACGTGGTCTCTCGCCCTATCTGCGCGGTCTCACGGTTTTGGCCATAATTACCTCTCCCGAACTCCGATTGACCCGATTCCAGTTGCGTTGGAGAGCTAACTCAAAGAATCATCCATTGATATGCGCCAATAGCCCAAATTCCTCTTGTGGAAGAACTCTTCACTGCTACTCTTACACATCACTGCTTTCGGAACGGTTTTCAAGTGAATTTAGGCCTAAAACCTGCAAAAACACCAAGACGCGCATAATACCACCTAATATAGACTCATGCATAGAATATATATATAAACTCAATAAAACTACATAAAATAGTAGAAAATAATATAGATAAGCGAGTAAAATAATGAGCTTATCAATGGCTATCACTTTTTCTCGGTCCTTGTGCAACCTGTTGGAGAAGGATGTCTCTTTCGTATTTGATGATGAGTGCGTGAAGGCATTTGAGAGATTGAAAGAGGCACTGGTGACTGTGCCAGTCTTGATCGCGCCTGACTGGGATGAGCCCTTCACATTGATGTGCGATGCCAGCGACTATGCTATTGGAGCAGTCTTGGGACAACTGAAAGGAAGTCTCTTCCATGTAATTCATTACGCCAGCAAAAGCATGAATCCGGCGCAATGCAACTACACCACCACGGAGAAAGAGATGATTGCGGTCGTGTATGCCTTCAACAAGTTCCGGCCATATCTTATTGGCTCGAAGACAATCGTCTACACCGACCATGCAGCCATCCGATACTTGTTCGCAAAGCAAGATGCCAAGCCAAGACTGATCTGATGGATATTGTTGCTGCAGGAATTTGACTTGGAGATCAAGGACAGAAAAGGGAGCGAGAACGTGATCGCCGACCACTTGTCAAGACTCGAGCCACCGATCGAAGGGGATGATCAGCAGATGACAATCCGAGAGACATTCCCTAACAAACAGATCTACGCTACGAGGGATTTGAAAGAGATGTACGAGTCCAAAACTCCATGTATGTAGACTTCGCCAACTACTTGGTTGGCGGTGTACTTCCTTCGGACTCTTCTCTATATGCAAAGAAAAGGTTTCAGCACGACGTCAGATTCTACTATTGGGAGGATCCCTATCTGTGGCGTAGATGTGCTGATGGCATCATCCGCTGATGCGTGCCCCAGTCCGAGTGGCAACCAATCTTCGAAGCTTGCCACTCATCACCAAGTGGCGGCCACCATTCAGCCAACCGTACGGCATTCAAAATCCTCGCCAGCGGGTTCTATTGGCCATCCATCTACGAGATCTGCCGTGGATGGATTATGAGTTGTGATCGCTGCCAAAGGATCGGCAATATCTCACGAAGGGATGAGATGCCACAGACGCCGGTCATCGAAGTCGAGATCTTTGATGTTTGGGGGATCGACTTCATGGGACCTTTTCCGCCATCCCAAGGGTTCTCATATATACTTCTGGCAGTGGACTACGTGTCACAATGGGTTGAGGTCGTTCCAACGGTCACAAACGACTCCAAAGTGGTCATCAAGTTCCTGCAAAAGCTCATAACGAGATTTGGGACGCCAAGAGCCTTGGTAAGCGATGGGGGATCCCACTTCTGTAACAAATGGCTGACCACTCTTCTCGCGAGGTACAGAGTCAAACAACGAGTCACCACTCCATATCACCCTCAAGGGAATGGGCTGACAGAGCTGTCCAACCGAGAAATCAAACAAATTCTGGAAAAGACGGTGAAGCAAAGAAAGGATTGAGCGGCTGTACTTGATGATGCATTATGGGCATACCGTACCGCCTACAAAACACCCATTGGGACATCACCTTACCAGCTGATTTTTGGGAAGTCCTGTCACCTGCCAGTGGAGATGGAGCACAAGGCTTGGAGAGCAGTGAAAGAACTAAACTTGGATTGGAGGACAGCCGCCGAAGAGCGAGCCATGGCATTGAATGAACTTGAAGACTTTCAGGATGAAGCTTATGAGAACAATGGCATTTACAAGAATCGAGCGAAGAGATTCCACGACAAGAGGATTCACTCACATGTGTTCCATGCCGGTGACAAAGTTCTCCTCTTCAAATCCCGTCTTTGATTCATGCCCGGAAAACTGCAGTCAAAGTGGGCCAGACCATACACTGTGATTTGTCAATTCATGAACGGTGTAGTTGAATTAGCCGGCCAAGATGGGAAGAACTTCAAGGTGAATGGGCAGAACCTGAAACCATACTACACCCCACTTCAAGTCGAAGCGGTGGAGAAGTATTACTTGAACCGCCCTTGAATTCACAGGTTTTGTCGAGCTAGCGACATAAAACCAAGCACTGGTTGGGAGGTAACCCAACAATTTACTGCTTTCTTTTAATTCTGTATTTTTATATTCAGTCAAATCGAGTCAGTTGAGTTTTGTTTTTCCAGAATTTTTTGAATTTCATTGGGTCCAGTCATCTGTCGGGGCCACGTCGATCGCTGCCCTTTGGCGTCGATCGACGTGTGTTTCTGGGCTTCGTCGATCGATGCCATTTGTTGACGATCGACGAGAAAGTTTTGGCCACATCGATCGATGGGGGTGCCTCGTCGATCGACGCAAACGTTTCAAAACCTGGACAGAGACGGGTTTAAAACCCAAAACCCCTCATTCTTTTCCTCACAAACACACACGCACGATTTCTTTCTCTCCAAAAATGCCCACCTTGAATTTTTCCTCACCAAATTCGTCGCTACAATCCACGGTATGTACCCTAAACCTTCCCTCTTCGATTATTTCATATGTTGTGAAGGGTTTGAGCTAGATTTTGATGAAAATTGAACTTGGTGCCCTTGTTTCCATTTTTTCATTTTTGTCGATTTCGTTGCTATTCGTGATGATTATTTGATATGGTTAGTTGTTTTAGTCGATACACTCGCTTACCATGGATTTGTTGCTTTGATTTCATTGAATTTGACGAACATGAGTTTGGGGGATAATTCTTGTTGGTGGTGTTGTTCTTGTTGTATTGCTTTGGGGTAAAATTCTTTCAGATTTTGATGTAATATGCTAGGATAGAAGTTGAATTGCGTGAATCTCGAGTCAATTTTGCATGGGTAGATACATTTTGTGGAGAATTGCACATTTTGTCATATTGATGTTTGGGGATTTTTGTGAAGATTTTTTGATGAACTTTGACACCTTCCCTGCTACCCTTGCAGTTTATCATGGAGTTCCGCCCAACATTTGCAAACCAAACATATGAGAGGTGTTTCAGGAAGCTCTCGAGTGATGAGTTCACCGTCCGGCAGACACTCTATCCATGCCCGACAACAATGGGAAGGCTGGGAATTCAAGCTGATGTGGAGGCTCTCTTGGAGAGAGTAGACTGGAGTGCCTGGATGACGGAGCAGTGGCCAACATACCCGTCACTTGTCCTAGAGTTTCTGGCCTCACTCCATGTCTATGAGGTTCAGCCAGAGTCAGAGCCGACCACCATTGCCTTCCAGCTTCTGAATGAGCACTACGAGATGCCAAGGGAAAAGCTTGAAGAGATTTGGGGCGTCCGAAAAGGGGGAGACGGTTTTTTCCCCCGAGTTTTGACATTGCCCGCTTCTGGAGCCAAATAGCAGCCGATGCTAAAGAGGACTTGCGGGAGTTTGACTCGGGGAACCTGAAGGCTTCCTCCATTGACAACCCAATTTTCTGGTATCTCCAGAGGTGCATGAGAGTGTCCATCACCAGCAGGCACGAGAGCGGCAAAGTTAGAGTTGGGGAGCTGTACGCCCTCTACTGTATGCTGACAGGCGAGGAATTCAGCTTCGCGGCGTTGGTCATGGACCATTGGAGGCATCAGATCAAGGCCTCCAAGGGCAACATTTGGAGCGGAGGATTGATCACCCCGATTGCGGAGCATGTGGGCATTGACTTGACCCAGATTGAGGCGATCGAGGAAGACAACCGAGGCCTTGGCACCGGGGTTTTGGTGAAGATGTTGATGCTTTCACCCCGGGAGGCAGGGTGGTCCCTGCGGATGTCCAATGGGGACAGGTTTCCACTTCCATAGAGGGACCTCACTCACGTCACCAATTATCACTTTCGTGATAATTGGTTGATGAGCACACCCACCCATTTGAGGCTCATGGTCGGAGCACATGGTGGACCCGGTACCTCCAGACTTCGTCACCGCCCACTGACTCAACCGGATCAGCGTTCGCCGGCCCCACCAGCCGAGCTCGAAGATGAGGCGCTGGAGAATGAGAGGCATGATGGAGGAGGAGGACACATTCTCGATCAGACCGGTGGGCATTTGTCCGGCCACTTTGCGGGAGAGTCTTCATCTTCCGGAGGAGTGGATCTGGCGATAATCTACCAGTTCATGCAGCAGCAGGCTGTTTTGCATTCCAAGGAGCATACCCGACAGGCGGAATTTTGCCAGCACGTGAACACGAGGCTCAACACCCTTGACATGCAGATGCAGCACCTTCTCCTGAACACCGAGCCGACTCTGTCTACCTCCGACGCCACAGAGAGCGCCAGGACCGCCGGCGGCGACTACCCATTTGGCCTTCCCCCGATGTTTAGATGGAGAATCCTCCGGAAGAGGAATAAGGTACCGTTTCCTTTTTCCTTATCTAACTTTCAAACTTGTCCACTCCTTCGAGTGAAACAAGTTTGGGGGGATGAGGATAGGAAAAGGGAAATGTTTGTTTTTATTTATTTTTTGCTTTATTTTAATTTTTCGTTGTTTCGTTGTTTTTCTATTTTTTTTTTTTTTTCTGAACCATCACCATCCTTGTTCTTTTGCTTCAGTGTGAACAATTGCTCTCTGCAAGGCTTTTTACTCAAAATTAGTATTTTTGAACTCTTGATTTGTGATACTTGTTCTGTGTTGAATAAGTTTTGAACTCTTGATTTGTGGTACTTGTTCTGAGTTGAATAGTCTTGAGTATTGTTTTAGGAGCTTTTGAACATAGGGCAGTCGGAACTACTTTTGATTATGTTGGTGTTGGAATTGAATACTTGTCTTTCCTTAGAATTGAATTGTTGATTGATAATCGAAATATTTGCTAGTTAAGAATGATAATCTGTGTGATAGAGTAGCTGATGATAAGAGCTATTTTGCTTGACAAGTTGATCTTTGAAGTATAAATCTTTGCATGATAACTGTTCAGAATTTGGGTAATTATTGAGGAGTAACGAAAATTTCTACCTTGTGAGAAATTTGTGCCATCTTTTCGTTTGATGAGTGACAAAGTTATTAGATTTACTTCCTAGAATTTGACGAATTTCTCTCTTGAGGTTGCATTAAGTGTGGTAATAGGGTGAAAATGATTTTAGGCATGTTCTTTCGTAGCCCATCTCCCATACACTCGCCTTTAATTTCCACTTGTAGCCCCTTTGAGCCTTGAAAAATTTTCTTTCTTTGATTAGGAGGGTTGATGAACAAGAAACTGTGATTTATTGGATGGTGTAAATTGTGGGATTGTGATATGAGGTTATGTGCAAAAATAGGGGTTCCTGAGGATAAATTAGAAAAAAAAATATAAAAAAATGAGTGAACATTGGTGAACATGAATGAAAAGAGAAGAGAAAAAGGAAATTTGAGAAGAAAAACTTCATATGTATAGTTCACAAAAGTCAAAATAAAGTTAGAACCCTGAAAAATTACAAAAGAGAAGGAACAAGATTGTGTGTAGAAAGAAAAAATATGTGGGCAAAATATGCTAACAGACTTGGTGTTCGAATGTAAAATTTTGAGTCACTTAGCCAAAATATCCTACCTCTTAGGTAAGCCACATTACAACCAAATCAAGACCTTTCTGATTCCCTGAAAAACCACACTAACAAGCAGTGGAGAGATGAGAAATTTGTCAAACCTATGGTGAGGTAAACTAAAACTTTGAATGTGTGAATTTCAAGCCCTTTTCTTGATTGAGCGATGAGTGCAAACACTTCCCGGTGAGGTTCCTCCTCAATAATTTAATAATGAGAATTTGTTTGGATTGCATGATTTATGTGAATAATTGATACTTAGATTGCAAAAGAAGCTTGTGAGGCATTGCATACTCGTATCTGCATTTGATTAGATTTCTTTTCTGTGAATTGATCGAGGACGATCAATGGTTTAAGTTTGGGGGAGTTGATAAGTTAGGATTTTCACCAACTTATCTGGTCGTTCTTTGACTAATTGTGTGGTGTTGAGATCGTTTTTAGTGTCTTTTTCGTGCATGAATTGGCTTTTGTACTTGTAATGTCGTGTTTGGTGAATCATGCAGGTTTTTGGTCAAAAACAACGAAGAATAGTTTCCCAGTTCAGGACCACGTCGATCGACGGGGATGTCTTGTCGATCGACGCGATGATTGGAAGAGAAGTGCTCGACGAAGGAGAAGGAGGAGGTTGACGGAAGCAGCAAGCCTACGTCAATCGATGCCATTCCACGTTGATCGACGAGGGTGCTTCATCAGCATCGATTGACGCTGTTCTCCAACGATCGACGCGCTCGCGGGATTCCTGGTCTGAGTCTGATTCGAAGATAAACACATATCTACTCCTAGATACTGTTTGATACATCCTTCACTATTATAAATAGCCATGTGTAAATTCATTTTTAGTGTGGAAAATCATTAGAGCAAATTAGAGAATTTAGTATTGAAGATTTCCAAGTTTTTTTTTAGAGTTTTATGTTTGAAGACAGATTTCTGTGGGAAGACATTCAGACCCGAGTTTTTATGCAATTCAGGTTTTATTTTTCTATGATGAATATTTCTCTGAATATGCGTAACTAATTCCTTCTTCAGATTCTAGGGTTTCGAACTATCAATGTATACATGTTTTGATTAATTGAATTATTTTCCCTTTCCCTTCGTAGTTTGTGAAATCTGTGTTAATTCATAATCTTGAGTTTGTTGGCCACATCTTAGGATTAACTAGTTGATTACTTGAGACGTAACTGTAATAGTTTTCAATGGAAAGAGATTTTCACAATATAATCTAATTTCTTGTCGTAACTGAAGGAGATTGATTGTAGGGATAAATCTGTAGATCTTTGGAGTTAGTTAATTTATCTTGAGACCGAGCGGAGATAGGTAATTAATTAATCTACTTTATGAATTGTCCAACAAAGAAGTTCATAATACTTTTCTGATGTTTCACTACGAAGAGGAATTAAATTGGGAAATAATCAATTCATTCATCCATGTCATACTTGATAGGTAGATGTCCCTGGAATCTGTACTCTCACAATCGTTTTCATCAAAAGCAATTTAGTTTTCTGTTTTAAATTTAATTCGCAAGTATTGAGAATTTCAAAATAATTACAACCCAAAATTTGACTTTTCCCTAACCAGTGTTTTGAGAACTAATGTTTTAGTACTTAGGGTTTTCCGTTACTTCTTTCCCTGTGGGATCGATAATTTTCATTTGCCGCTATATTATTAGCTTTGCTAAGTCGCTGTTAAATAATTTAGCGATCAAGCCCGATCCCCAATTTTAGTGGCGGCCAAGTAAAAAGCCACCACTTTGTCTGCCAGGTAACAACACCGATCCCCTCCCAAGGGGATAGAAATGGAGATGTTCCCGTAAGCAACTTGACCCATCAACTTCTGGGTCTTCTCTGCATTGACCAATGGAGGCGCAGTACGAACAGGGTCCCGAGGGTTAATCTCATCTTGCCCAGCGCTTCGTCAACCTTTATTGGGAAAAAAGAATCAAAGCTCAAAATGGGGTCAAAAATCGACCCCATGCCACTGTGACGGTCCACCAACGACCACATCAGGGACCAATCACCAACCCCCCTCTAGGGGAGCAAACCCGGCATCATCACTCACTCAAAATCTACAACCAATCAAGATGATTCCCTCACGTCATAGCCAAATCCCAACATAAGGTGTAAGTGGGAACTGTCCGGCCGCAACCAGCGTACAGAAACAAGTGAGAGCCCCCCGAAGCTCTCCAAAAAGTTCTCAGACGCGCCGAGATCGCTAAGGACTGCCCCACGCCACTCTCCGGAGTGATATTAAAGTGCACGCCTAAGAGCACCACTCTCACGCAAGAGGACATCTCCCGAGATGGTCCTGACAAACTGCGTGAATTTTGGAACCATGACCATCTCCCTTGGGAATGCCCCCGAGGCTGGGACACCCCAAGACAATGGTGTTTAGCTCCAACCCCTATCACAAATACGCCTCAAAGCTAAAGGGGTTATTATTGACGTAGGCCCAACCAGCCCAAATTGAACTAAAATAGTGTAACTTGTAAGACGAATACGGTCCAACAACCCAAAAAGCAACCAGGAGCAGCCTAAAGATCAAGACGGATCCACTCCAACAAACAGGACCATCACTAAAATGGGTCCGGCGATGACCCCAAGGTTGGGTCGGAATCCAATCCCATGGCTGAACTAAACGCCGACCCTAGGGTTGAATTGAATGTCAAACCCCAAACTCCAATGATAACCCCAAATTATCGGTTAAGAATGATCGTTGAGAACGAGCCACAGTGCTTCTAACCGACCCCAAGATTTTTGGATTTAGCTCCGAGAAAACTGAGGTTGTGGCGAGCTCATCTAAAGTTTGTTAGGCCCAGACCATATGTAACGGGCCCTCTCCCTTGCGTCTTTAAAAGGGAGACCCCGATTAGATTGTTTTGTTCATTCTTTTTACACTATATGCTAGCTGAAATATCGTCGAATTATGCTATCAATATACATTTTATTCTCTCATTAGTTCGCATTCAATTCGCTGCTCTGATGTTGGTTTACGTACTTATTCGCATTTATTAATCGTATTAAATTCAAGTTTGTTCATTAGCTTATTTTTTCTAACCCGACTCTAAGGGCCTCGATCATTCAATTTTCAAACCTCAAAAGGATGAACCTCGGTGAGTCCTTCCAAGTGGCTTCTGTGATAGAGAAGTTACCACCTAGATGGAAGGACTTTAAGAACTACCTCAAACACAAGCAGACTTTAAGAACTACCTCAAACACAAGCGGAAGGAGATGAGTCTGGAAGACTTGATTGTCCATTTTGTATCGAGGAGGATAATAGGGGATGTGATAGAAGGACGCATGTTGTTGCCACTACAGCCAAGGCTAATTTTGTTGAACATGGTGAAAGTTCTAAAGGCCAGAAGCGTGCAAAGAACAAATTGGGACCAAAAGAGGGAGTCACAAAGAAACAGAAGTTCCATGGGAACTGCTACAACGATAATAAGCCACGTCATAAGTCTACTGATTATAGATTTCCAAAAGGGAAGAAGAAAAGTGAAGCCCATTAATGGACATTAATGATGATCTCGTCTTGTGGTTTCTGAAGTGAACTTGGTGGGTTCTAACCTAAGGAATGCTGGTTGGATACTGGTGCCACCCGCCATGTAAGCTCGAACAAGAACTCCTTCTCCACCCTAGATGAGCTAGAAGTTGGAAAAAAGTTGTACATGGGCAACTCGGCCACCTCTGAAATCAAGTGAAAAGGAACGGTTTTCTTGAAGATGAACTCACAGAAGCAAGTAAAGCTCACCAATGTTCTTAATATGCATGACTTAAGGAAATATCTTGTGTCTAGAACTCTCCTTTGTACTCATGGATTCAAGGTTGTTATAGAGTCCCAGAAGTTAGTTTTAACTAAAAATGGAATGTTTGTGGGAAAAGCTTATGTGAAAGATGGCATGATAAAGTTGAATGTAATTGCAATCAAGAATAATGATATTAATAAAGTTGAGTCTTCATCTTATATGCTTGAAACTTCTAGTTATGGCACAGTAGATTAGGTCATGTAAACTATGAACCATTACGTCGACTAATTAAATTGAATTATTTATAAACATTTAAAACAAATCCAAGCTCAACTATGAGACTTGTGTGGAAGCAAAACTAACAAGATCATATTTTCTTAATTCTGAAAGGAATACAAAACCTCTTGAATTAATTCACACGGATATATGTGATTCGAAGTATGTTCAAATAAGAGGTGGAAATAAATATTTTGTGACTTTCATTGATGACAGTACAAAATATTGATATGTATTAAAAAGCAAAGGTAAGACTCTAGAGAAGTTTTTTATGTACAAAAATGAAGTTGAAAATAAACATAATGGAAAAATAAAAATGGCCTGAAGTGATCGTGGAGATGGATATAAAAAGTTCTGAGTCGCTACATCCTCCACCTCTTAAAAATAATTATGTCCCCGGAATTTATTACCTTGCCTCACAAAATTGTGGATATATAGACATTAATTGCCAATGACTCCTTGATGAATCATTAGTATGTTTCACTTTGTATTTCTCTAGGTTTAAGCGTGTGGCAACTGCTTGAGCTCTTTCCACTAACTCTGAAAATGTGGTTGTTGCTACATGACCAGCTAAGATTCCTCCAATCTCTGGTCGCAACCTGTACTCAAAACTCCAAACCTTGTCCTCTTCTGTATCCACCAATTGTGGAGCGTATCACGATAGTTTATTGAAAGTTCTCTCATATTCAAGAACAATCGTCTCTTTGCTTCGAATTCATTAGCTCCATTTTCTTCTGCTTGCAGTAAGCCCTTGGGAAGGATTTTGGACGATCTCCTCTCTATCTTGTCTCGATGTGTTCATTGAATGTGATGATTCGCAAGCTGACATCTCCTATTTGTAAGTACCATTAGTTGCTTTGGAAAATAAAATGAAAAGCAATAATAAACTCTTTTATTGAACGGAGATAATTTTATTTTAGTATATATAAGAGTCAAAAGCTATATATATATATATATATATATATATATATATATATATATATATTTATATATATAAAAAACTTCTATGAGTCATAAGCCGTTCCGCTGGATTTAGCTACGTGTTCCATTTCACACCCACTAAAACCTGTTTGCACATCTTCGTCCCCAACTTCCTTTCCATACACTTGGTTGTCCCACCAAGTTAGGAGATCTTTCAGCAATAACCTCATGTTCAACCTAGCACCTAGGTGAGTTTCGTATGTGTAGTATATATTAAAGAGGTCCGTAGCTTTAGAATACAAAAAACGAGAAACTTTCTCAAGCAACTTGAACCTTCATCCAGATTACTTAGCTCGCCATCCACTTCCTCGAGTTTTTTCCACATCTTTGCAAATCTCCTAAGGTTAACTCCCACTCCATCGTTCTTGTTCCACTTGAAGGATCTTAACTTTTTCCATAGAATGTCAGCCCGGGTCACCAACACGGTGCGATATGCACAAACTCGGCCTCCATAGGTTCCCGTAGATCCTCTTTCCATCTATCACACAGTTTATGGGTTGGAATAATGAAATTTCGCATTCATCATAAATATAGTATAAAACCTTTTTCTTCGAAGCGATGTGGCCGGCGAGATGATAAATTTTTTTAAATAATTTTTAGCAAACTCAACAGAAACGTAAATTTGCTCTAATAACAAATTGTAACGCCTCAATTTCTTAAGAATAAGATAACACACAATAATTGCATAAAATGAGCACGTCACTTTTATTTCAAAAAAAAAATGATAAAATAAATTTTTTTATTTTCAAAATAACATAAAAGGGAAACTCTCGCCCCAACTCCTCACCACCTTAAATCTCTAATTTCCCTTTTCCCTCTATCCACCTAGTTTGCACCACCACCATTCCCTACGCCAACTCCCTCCCTCACTTCTATATCTTCCACCCAACTCCATATCCCCCAGCACGACGCTGCACCACTCCTCTCGTTGTGGTGCTTACCGCTGACACCCCTCCCTCATTCTGGAATGCAAATGAAGAATTATGCAAGAAGGAAAAAGGTATTGCTACCTGAAAACCTAGAGAAGATGATTTGTGTTTTGGTGAGTTTAGAGGAATGAAATTGGTGTCTATTTATAGGTGAAAAAAGATAGCTCAAAGGTCTATAGATCAATGGTGTAATTAGTTGCTATTGATGAAAATAATTGATTGAGGAGGCATGGTGATTTGAAAAGGGCTCGCCGGAGGAGACGTTGCTCGGCCGTTGCGAAACATTGCAAATTCGTGGACAAGAAAAATCATTGAAGAAGATAATAAAATCTCGGGCCAAATTACAATATTCCAATTTAAAAATTGATCATGGGCTAAAAAGAAAATAAAAATTAGGCTAAGAAAAGTTTGGGTTTTAAATAAGATTTTTGGTATTATGTCAAAAAAAAAAATGAAATATGGGCCCTTTTTATAATTAAAAATCATTTGGTGAGTGGGCCTATGATAGCTATGAGATACACAAAAATAGTTTAATTTAATTAAATCATAGAGAATAATTTTTAATGAAATAATAATAATAATTAATATAAATTTAGGCATGACTAATAGGAACTTAAATAATTTTGCATGCATGGATAAAGAATATAGCAAATTTTATAAGAAGTTCTGGATCGCTACATCCTCTACCTCTTTAAAATAATTATGTTGGAATTTATTACCTTGCCCCATAAAACTGTGGATACATAGGCATTAATTGTGAACATGCCAATGACTCCTTAATGAGTCATTATTATGTTTGATTTTCGTTTCTCCAAGTTTAAACGTGTGGCAACTGCTTGAGCTCTTTCCACTAACTCTGAAAATGTGGTCGTTGCTACATGACCAGCTAAGATTCCTCCAATCTCTAGTCGCAACCCGTACTCAAAACGCCAAATCTTGTCCTCTGTAGCCACCAATTGTGGAGCATATTGCGATAGTTTATTGAAAGTTCTCTCATATTCAAGAACAATCATCTCTTTGCTCCGAATTCATTAGCTCTATTTCCTTCTGCTTGCAATAAGCCCTTGGGAAGAATTTCCCCATCACAATTGCCATAAACTCTTCCCAAGTTAGGTTCTGGCGGCGTTCACTCATCATATGGCGCATTTATGTCTATCACTAATGCTTTGCGTCTTCTGTCTACTGAAAAATTGCACATGACACTCTTTCAACATCGCAGCAATCCAGGTGTTCAAAGATTCGCTCCAACTAAAAGATCCACTCCTTAGTGAAGAGTGGTCCTTCATTCCGTTTCAACTTAGGAGGTCCCATCTGGTGGAACTGGGAAACCACAAGGTTTCGCTCATTTCTTTGGTTATGACGGGGAAACACTTCCCCTAAAACTTGGGCTAAATTTTGGATTAACTCCACTCTATCTTGTCTTGATGTGTTCATTGAATGTGATTCTTCACTAGCTGACATCTCCTATTTGTAAGTAACAGTAGTTGCTTTGGGGAAATAAAATGAAAAGCAATAATAAACTCTTTTATTAAACACATATAATTTTATTTTAGCATATATAAGAGTCAAAAGCTATATATATATAAAACTTCTATGGGTCATAAATCGTTCCGCTGGACTTTGCTACGCGTTCCATTCCATACCCACTAAAACCTGTTTTCTCATCTTCGTCCCCAACTTCCTCTCCATACACTTGGTTGTCTCACCAAGTTAGGAGATCTTTCAACAATAAACTCATGTTCAACCTAGCAGTTGGCTTCGTATGTCTAATATATATCAAAGAGGTCGCTAGCTTTAGAATATAAGAAGCGGGGAACTTTTTCAAGCAACTTGAACCGTGCATCCAATTTACTACGCTCGTCATCCACTTCCTTAAGTTTTTTCCACATCTTTGCAAATCTCCTAAAGTTAACTCCCACTCCATCGTTCTTGTTCCACTTGAAGGATCTTAGCTTTTCCCATATAATGTTAGCCCAGGTCACCAACACAGTGCGATACGCACAAACTCGGCCTCCTAGGTTTCCATAGATCCTCTTTCGATCTATCACACAGTTTATGGGTTGGAATATAGAAATTTAGCATGCATCATACATATATTATAGTACTCCCTCCGTCCCGCTTAAATAAGCCCTTTTCATTTTGATACATTAATTTCGGAGCTAGTATTTAGTAGCTAATTGTGGTTAATAATAAAATTGGCAATTGTAATTAACTTATTTAAGACTTAAACAAGTTAATTCTGATTGCCAATTTTATTATTAACCACAATTAGCTACTAAATACTAGCTCCGAAATTAATGTATCAAAATGAAAGGGGCCTATTTAAGCGAGACAGAGGTAGTACCTTTTTCTTCAAAGCGAGATGATGGATTATTTTTTTAAATCTATAAAAATGTAAACCTGCTCTAATGCCAAACTGTAACGTCCCAATTTCGTAAAAATAAAATAATAGATAATAATTGCATAAATGGACACGTCACTTTTATTTGAAAAGACATGATAAAATAAATTATTTTATTTTCAAAATAACATAAAGAAAAATTAGCATTAATTAAATTTCTTGCCCATCATCCGCCTCTAGCCCATCGCCCGAGATTTAACCTAGAAAGTAGTAATAACTTTGGGGTGGACATTATTAAGACAATGGTGATCAAGTTTATCCAAGCTATACAATTATAACAAGGTAAGCGTAGGTAGCCATTCGGCTAAATAAGATATATAGGCAGCCCAACGGTTTATCTCGTGGTTAGTCTGTCGGCTAATATTAAGTACCTGCATAAAATCAAAACAAGGATAAATAATATTTTGTATCACTCATAGATCTCCACTTTGACTTCAACTTCATTTAAAAATTGAACAAATAGTTATTAGTTCCACGCGTCACTTAAATCATATTAATAATAATAATTTGTTGTCATAAGATAAATAAATAGATAAAATCCAATATAATTATACTAATAATATTAATAATGCATGGTCCAACCCAACATAAAATAACATGGCCCAAACTCTACCGATGCAGCCCAACATAATAATAACATTTTCATGGTCAAACAAAATAGTTTTCCTAACTCATATTAGTACACAAAATCCACCGAACTCCTCCGCTTTCACAATTCACCTCTGCACACACCTCACTCAATTCCTTCCTCACTTTGCAACTCTCGCCCCCTCACTCGTTCTCGAATGCAAATGATAATACTCTATCCGTCTCATTTGAATTGTCACATTTACTAAATCGGGCGTCCCGACCGAATTGTCATATTTCAAAAAAGATAACTTTTTCATACTTAATAATAAAATATTAATCTCACTAACTCATTCTATACTACAACTCCTAATTCCCATGTCGAAAAAAATATGATAATTGACACGGAAAGGAGGAAATATTTGCAATAAGGAAAAAGGTATTGCTACCTGAAATATGGGCCATTTTTTATAATTAAAAATCCTTTGTTGAATGGGCCTATGATAGCTATAAGATACGCAAAAATAGTTTAATACAAAATATATACTCCCTCCGTCCCACTTCAATTGTCCACCTTTCTTTTTTTGTCCGTCCCATTTAATTGTCCACTTACCTAAAAAGGAAAATTAATACACACTCACTAATAAAATATTAATTTATTCTATCTCTTACAACATTGGTTATTGTGCCCACTTCCAAGTGGACTAATTAAAAGGGACGGAGGGAGTATTAAATTTAATTAAATCATATATAATATTCCCTCCGTTCCATTAGTATAGTCTCATTTCTTTTCGGTAGGGGTGAGCAAAATCGAACTAAACCATTAACCGGGGATTTCGGTTCGGTTCGGTTTATATATTAATTTTGGTTCAGTTCGGTCTAAATTTTTTAAACCGCCAAAATTCGGTTCGGTTCAATTTTGGCGGTTCGGTTCGATTTGGACTGTTTGGATATGAGCTTGTAGATATGAAGATTCGAATTGTTATTTATGAATTTGTGTATTTGAATTTATGAGTTAGACTTGTTTGTTGAACTTGTGGGATTATATTTGCTGTATTTGGTCTTTTAATGAATGTTGGAACATAAAAATGTATGTTTTAATTCAAGAATTTTGAAAAATAAGTAAAAAAAGTTCGGTTTAAACCGAAACCATGCGGTTCGGTGCGATTTAGTTCAGTTCGGTGCAAACCGCCAAATCTAACCAAAACCGCTCATTCAGTTCGGTGCGATTTACATAATCCTAACGGTGCGATTCAGTTTGATTTTTTAGGATTTACGGTTTGACGGTTCGGTTCGATTTTCACACCGAACCGACCGTTGCTCACCCCTACTTTTCGGCACGAAAATTAATACTCCCTCCGTCCCACCTCAATTGTCCCACTTTCCTTTTTCGTCCGTCTCACCTCAATTGTCTCATTACTTAAAAAGACAACTTTTTCACACTCAACAATAAAATATTAATTCCATTCAACTTACTTTACACTCACACTCCTTGGTTATTGTGCCCAAAGTCACTGGGACAATTCAGCCGGGACGGAGGGAGTATTTTATTGGTGAGTGTGAAAAAGTTTATTATTTTAGAAAAATAAAACTATTTTATGAGACAAACAAAAATACAAAATGTTACTACTCTGTGGAACGGAGGAAGTAATTTTTTGATGAAATAATAATAATTAATACTACCTCCGTCCCATAACAATTGTCTTGTTTGGAAATGGCACAGATACTAATGCGAGTAGAGATAGAGGAAATTAGTAGTTTATTAGTGAGTGTGTATAAACTTTCCATTTTAGGAAAGAAGACAATTGTTTGGGACAGACGAAAAAGGAAAACAAGACAATTGTTTTGGGACGGAGGGAGTATAAATCTAAGCACAACTTAACGTATCAAGTTCCAGATCGCTACAAATGAGGTGAAACTGCATATACATTTTTACTGTTTACACTATATTTTAAGATTTTTAGTACAAAAAAGGAAATCCAATAACTCTTTTGAATTTTTTTTTAGTTACGAATTAGAACTTATGAGCATTATTTTGTAATTCATTTACCTGGACCGAAAATCATATGAGGTTAGAATCATGTACTGTACTGGTCTAAGCATAGCAATGAAGTATAACTTGCACACAAATAGAGCATCATCTAGAGTGATTTTCCAGTAAAATGAAAACATTTTAACAACACTACCATAGCAGATGCAATCTCAAGCCTTTCTAGAATGTTTCCTTTTCAAACTCAGGGTAATTCCACCAAAAAGAAGCAAAAACACTATAAACATATAGAAGAAAACTATGTAACCAACCATACATTTAATCAGAATTCACAAACAAAGCAGAGGGTTCAGATTATTATACTTGTCCATTTATGTAAAAGCTAAGAGCAGAAGAAATAGCAAACCGAGGTTACCTTTTGAGGAGAATTTGCAAATGAAGTTACCAATTGCATTAAAAACTGAACTTGCAAAGCATCAAATGTCAGATTAAACATAAGCAAAAGGCTGAGGACATCTCTAATCTGGATGTTAAACATTTGTTTGCTAGAAAAGTTTGCAGGGGGGCTAAGAAAACAAGAATCTACTTCTTCTTATCTCCACCTCCAGCAGCCCTATATTTCCAAAAGAAGGTTCAATGAGTAATCAAGGAAGAGGATGCCATAACAAATGAATAACTACAGAAGGAAGCAAAGCATATAAGGTAGACGGAAATTAAAAAAACAAAAGGTTATGATCGGTCACCTCATCTTCCGGAGTGCAGAAGACATCTCTTCTCTCTTCTTCTTTGCCCTCTTGTGGGTACCCAACTTTCTCTTAGCCACTTTCAGTGCACGCTTATCTTTGCCAACTTTAAGAAGCTCAGTAATTCGCTTCTCATAAGGAGCAAAACCAGCCACCTCCCTAATGAGACTTCTAACAAAATGGACACGTTTACTGGTTTTCTGTAAGGAAAAAAAAAATAGGTACAGCCGCATTAAAAACAATCTATAATGTTTTGATATGACACACAGGTAAACAGCTGTTATAATCCTTACCCCTTTTCTATCAGAAGGGCGAGGTGCCAGCTCTTTCTTGGTAACTATGTGCCCTTTGTTCAAACCCACAAAGAGACCGGAGTTTGGCTGTTTTGGAGCCATTGCTACATTATAGAATAGATGAATAACATATCAGCTAATTTCACAGAGTATTCATAATGAATGAATAAGCAATTAAACCCCCAATACAATCGACAACCATGATACAATTACTGTAAGAGTGTTTATGTAAGAAACATGCTTTATACCAATTCAAAATCCTATTTGCCACGAGAACATATCTTAGCAAACTGATCTCGAGAAAATCAACATACTTGGGGGAATGCATTGTTTCCACATAATTTCAAAAGGCATATATAAATCTTTTTCACATAAAAACACAACAAAACCCAATTTCTATAATAAGAGCATACGAAAACATCGATAAAATTTAAATTCCGAGAAGATCCAGCATAGTCCAAGAAATGGAGAAGAAAAACTATAATTTCCAGACAACATTCGAAAATCAGTGGCACTAAAAAACTCAATAAGCTTAGCTCGGTAAGAAATTGACGATGCGTGAGGATTTCGCCGGTGACGCGAGGACTAACCTGAGCGGAGGAGTATCGGCGGCCGAAATGAGTCTAGGGTTTTGCAGCTGTGTTTGCGTATAAATTTATACGTGCATAGGGAAAATAGAGAAATTGCAGTATAGCCCCTGAGTTTATTTTTTCTTCGAGGTAGCCCCTGAGATGTTCAAAACTCTTCATTGATACTATAATTAAATAAAAGGTTTAGCAAAAATATTTAAACTTATCCCATAACTTTCGATTAATATTTAAAGTTTAAATAGTTTTTACCGGTTAAACTTAGGTGACACATTATAAACTATTATATTATAATGTGCTCATTTTAAAAAACTCATCAAATGTGTTGAAATCTAATAATATCATATGCGTAAAGTAAAAAATATATTACAAATCATAATTGTTTTACATATATTATAAACGAGGTTTAATGACTTAATCATATCACAAATGACTATTAGATGGAAGAAGAAAATAAATTTTGTCCCTTAATTTGATGAAATAAGTGGTTCAGATTGATTCTTAAAATTTGAAATTTGACTTTTATTTTTATTTTAAATTATAATTGAGGGATTTAGGTAGGTTAAACATGAGGGACCATAATAAATTTTATAATCTCTTTACTATCAAACACACGTGTTTTGCTTTCTATATATTCTCTCTCATCTAATTTCTTTATACAACTTTAAATAATCATATCTCATTCAATTTAAATTATTTTTCCACGTACAATATATCAAATTAAAGATAATTTAATTATCTTTCAAACGAAATCACTATTGCATATGTTTCAAATAAGATAATCGTAGCAAAAATACGATACTGCAACTATACAGACGTATATAATGCATATTTACAAGCTTATATAATGCAACTTAAATTTGAAAAAAAAAATATATTTTGCAGAAATTTGATAGCTCCATCAAACATAATGCAACTAAACTGACCCATATAATGCAAATATATAGGCTTCTAAAATGGAACTTAAAGGTGGTCTGATGAATTTAAATTATTGACAAACGAAATAGTAATAAACGAAACAGAGCGTGAAATCCAAATACTTCATACAACCACCTACCAATAACCAAACACCCAATTGCATTACAACTTCTCTTTCCTCTGCTAGCTCGTACTCGCCGTCTCTTTGAGGAAATCGAAGAAATCATTACCTAAATAAGAAGAAGATGATGAATTCAAAACTCAAACTTATCATACCACCTTTAAGTTGTACTCCCTCCGTCCCATAACATTAGTCCTGTTTTCCCTTTTCGTCTGTCCCAAACATTAGTCCTCTTTCCTAAAATGAAAAAGTAATACACACTCACTAATAAAATATTAATTTTCTCTATCTCTACTCGCATTGGTATCTGTGCCGGAATGAAACAAGACTAATGTTATGGGACGGAGGGAGTATTATATAAACCTGCAAAAATGCATTATTTAGGCTTATAAATTTGCATGACTATTTATGAGTTAATTGATATTTTGACAAAAAAATTTATTTTATGATTTAAGTTGCATTATATAAGTCTGTATATTTGCATTATATAGACCGGTTCAATTGCATTGTGTTTAATAGGGCTATCAGATTTTTGCAAACATATGCAATATGGATTTCGTTTGAAAGATAATAAAACTATCTTTAATTTGATACATGACACGCAAGAAAATAATTTAAATTGAGTGGCTATAATTATTTAAAGTTCTATAGCAATGTTGGAGGTGAGAGAATAAAGTTAATAACAAATAAACGTGTCTTAATAGTGAGAAAATAAATTATGATTTTTTTTGGTAAAATAAGATGGGGTCCCCTCATATTTAGAAAAATTAAATAATATTTAAGATGTGGTCCCCTAAAATCAAGGGATTTGAATTTAATTCATGGTAGTTGTGAGTACATTATGTCATTAATGCTCTTACTATGCAACTAACTTTGCAATTTTGGGCTAAAATTCAATCTCAACCGTCCGCAGACCTCATTAGATGGACTGAATTCATTCTATTCTCCCATCTAAGGGACCACTTGTGAGATTAACACACCCCTATTATAAACTATATATATTAATAAAATGTCTATTAAATCATCACTTTCGTTTCAAATATATATCAATCATTAATTTTATTTTAGATTTATGACGGAAGCAAAATTATGCAATGAAAATTTTAGAAAACTGCAGTAATTTATAATATATTTGCACGCTCCCATAATAAATCAGTAACATAATTGAAAATTTGATATATATTTTAATAATATACATAATTTGTACTATATTTTGGAAAAAAAACAATTCATTAAATATTTGATATTTTATTCCATATGCTTAAGTAGATGAGTTATCCAAGGCTAAACTTCCTCGGTCCCCATTTAATATATTAATTTAAGAAAATTAATTTGAAAATTACAAGTTTTTCTATTTCTTTACTAATAAGTAAAAGTTGAGGACATCTTAAAGTTTTTTAAATCATTACAAATTTGGTTAAAAGATTTTAGTATTTAAAAGTCAGTAGATATCATTTTAATTTGAATTCAAGAATATATAAAGAGTTACTATGCCTTATCTCTTCTATCCCACATAACATACCGTTTTAATAAAAATAAATGCATTTTCGCATCTTATGATAATTGGAATTATTAAGTATTTTGCTTTTAATCATGTCCAAATTTCTAAGTGTATGTCAACAACATGGAACATTATGCCATGTGTGATTGTGAATATAAGATTTTTCTAAAAATTTTGAGTAGTTAAAAATATTTAAAGTTTAAACTTTGAAAGTATTATATGTAAGAGTTGGGTATAGAGTTGGAGAAGTTCTGATAAATAAAAACAAACCCTGTTAATTAAAACTAATTCCTCAAAATTGAGAAAAAAACATATCGAATTCTAAAATAGAATATAAACCCTAAAAACTGAAAAAGGTTATATCCAAATCAAACCCCCCAATTCTCAAGGTTCGTTTTAAATAAAATATATTAATTTCAATTTCATCCTACAAGAAAATAAAAATTCCCATCTGAATCCATGATCTGATGAATTAAGAATTTTCAACGTCCTCGTGTTGATTTGCCACATGGTAAAAAAAATTTACAGTATAAGTTTGTAACAGAAGTCGAAAATATAACTAATAATCAGGAAATGGATTAGTGCTATGTATAAATTCCATTACATAATCACATAATATAAAAGTCTAAGCTAACATCCCATTGTGTTGAATTACAAATCCCAAAAGAGGAAAAACAGAATTTAAGGTGCTACAAAAATCAACTCTCTATTAAACATTAGCTTGGGGCTGGCTCTTTGTACTGAAGTTCGAAGCCAGTGGCACCCGGCCGGAGCCATCGGTTTCACCTGCAAGTTTGTTCTACACAGTAAAGTACATGAGAACCAAAACGATCTCCAGTATACGAAAATATCAGTATTGTATGTATATAAAAAAAAATTCATGAGATTGATTGGTAAAAATGAATTTCTAAACGTATCACCTATTTCTAACTTGCAACCAGAAAGCATAAAGCCGACCTCATTTTTCAGATTGTGGAAAAGTCCCATTCTCAACGTTCGCTTCTAAATTCCAGCCCCTGATTACAAAGATAAAAGACTTGGTAAGTGTGCTCAAGTTAAGCAAAATGGGAATTCTTGTCAGATAAGATTGATTGCTTATTACTTGGAGTTAGCTTCACTTTTTAGCTGTTCTATGCGCCTTTCAATATCAGCACATGCAGCTTCTATTTCAATGTTTTTCAAACAAAGTTCCCTCCATTGTACCGATAGGGCAGTGAGCTCGTACGCGGTGTTTTGCTGAGTATTTACAGAACATAATGGCATTAGTCATTAGTAGACCTTCCTTTGTAATGAGTAGTAAGCATAAGAAAAAACTCAATTGAATTACCTGATGATACTTCCTCTCTCGGTTGACAGATTCAATATTTCCATTGAGCTCCAGCACTTGTGATTGCATTCTGAAGGAAGAAAAATAATTAGTGGCGTAAAAGTAGATCAGCAGAGAGTAAAAGTTTCAACAGGAAGGGATGAAAAAAGAGATGCAAAAAATGAAGCATGACAAGTAACATCAGAACCCTTGATTACGGAATTGTGGGCTGCGGAGGAGGTCCTGGACCTTAAAAGTACTGAACATAGATGACATTAATATGTGATGCATCAACTTCTTAGCATTTACCAAACATCATACAGAAGAATAATCGAAATCCATCTGAACTAAACAGCTAAAGCAAACGGCAATTGCTTTTAAATGTAATGATGTTTATAACTGGTAACAAATTCAGTTGTTATTAAAAACAAATAAACAAACTGAAAAGAGAAATGGGGAGAACATCACCAACAAATGAATGACAAAAGATGTTTTTTTTTTTTTTAACTCCTAGTTAACATCAAGTATGAGATATATGAACCTTGATAGTAATGCCTCCAGCTGTCGATTATATACTTTCCAAACATCAGGGCCATGCTTCAACATCAAATCCAGATTTTCAAGCCTAGATAACAAACAAATACATGAGAGTCCAAATATATCACAAGGAATGAGCAAATATGAGAAATAACGTTTGGTGATTGTGCTGTGATTGAACTGAGTATTGTCTTACGCAAGTTTCACTAATTCATGATCGAGTCAAACTTTAAGCTTTATCATCAAATACTTTAAAGCACACAAGTGTGATCGAGCCTCAACGAACTTCCTAAATTTAAAGTTATGTTTAAATATCTATTATTTATCATTAAAAATTTAAAATAAATCATATATAAACACGAAATATCATATTCACTCAAGTTCATTCTTTCCTTGCAACAAACAAATGAATCAAATATTTATTACTAATTAAAGTATTCAAATCTAAGTTTTACAAAATAAAAGAAAATCAGCCTGCTCACAAGTTAAAAGTAAAATACTGTCAAATTCAACTCCTTTAGTTAACAAACTTTAGTAAAGGAGATTGAACAAACTTTTATTGAGACAAAATCCAAATAATCATGACTTCTGTTGGATATATTGGCTCTAGCCCCAACTAGAAGAGTCTAGAAGCAGTTGGAAGAATAATTTGCTATATTGTAAATACTAGATACATAGTATTACTTGTAATCCTTCCTAGTTCCTACAAATACTTGTGTAATAGCTTTAGCTTCCATTATTTTATTTTTCACCCGGGGCTTATGCCCTTATGCAGTAAAGAAAGCAAGTGAGGCGGCGCTTTCCTGTGTTGCACTGAACAAAAGGACCTCACTGATGA
This sequence comes from Plectranthus barbatus, assembly GCA_026898455.1. Classification (NCBI taxonomy): domain Eukaryota; kingdom Viridiplantae; phylum Streptophyta; class Magnoliopsida; order Lamiales; family Lamiaceae; genus Plectranthus; species Plectranthus barbatus. The sequence goes on from JAPKLW010002219.1 coordinate 29,798, forward strand.
ATGAATGAAAGAGAAGCAGCCCTGTAAGGGGAGTGGAGTGAAGGCATTCTCTTGGGTACTTTGTATTTGACAAGAGATGAAATGAAGTAAAATACTCTTTCATATATTGTTCTCTCCCTATACCATATACTTGGCTCATCTCATTAACAAACCTAGTTGGTGGTGCTTTAGCACTCATGTCACGTTATTATGTTCATTATTATCTTTCTATTTGTATTATACCAAAGCAAAGGTTGAATGAAGTAGCTAATGCTTTCTAAACCTATAAAATTGTCACCTTGGCTGAATAGAATGACATTAAACACTCGTAGTTGCTGTCTACTATATCCAACTCCACCTCACACCACCCCCCCACCCATAAAAGAAAAGAATAATGAAGATGGTGATCTCATTTGCCACAACATAGATTTCTTCATAGCAATCACAAGCCATACTAAGAGTATATTGGTTTTATTTCAATGACAAACCACTACCTGATCACTTGATGCTGCAACAAGCGCTGGGCTTTCTGGACCGCTTGCCTCCATGCAGTCTCGTCATTTCGCTTGTTAACAGGTGGCACGTCAAGTCCATATCTGGATGTATCCATTTGCACTGGAGGTTTACCAGCTCTAACTCTCTCATATTCCCTAGCCAGCATAGGATGATCCTGAATAAAAGATATCAATATAAGGCACTGAAGCAACCCTCGCAACTTTCTCTCACTCATTCATACGCACACCCACAACCACAAACAACGCGTTGACAACCTTCAGAAAGAATATCTTCAGAACAAGAATATGCTCTAAGGCCAAAGCCTTCTATCAAATTGAGGTAGTTTAAGCTGAACATAGACAACAAACTGGCGGAAATGGAAAAAGTGCATGTAACGAGTATACAATTTCCAGTAGACTGGAGGCCCTGTAGGCTACAGAACCACTTCACTCCGAACTCAAGCAAAATCACAAAAAAGATACTTCTGAAAAACAAAACTCAGTTTAATTTCTAAATATATACGTCCAATTATCAGATAATTAGGAACCCAAAATCATAAAACAGATAATCCAATTGTTTACTACATAAAATCCTTGTCTAAAACATTGAAAAAAAATTAAAAAAATTAACCGTAGTCTTAGTCTTTGTAAATCAAAATATCAATTAAACCCTAAAACAGAGCCACCATAGACACCTGAAAATTGAATGTGGGTAGAGGGGGGAGGTCTTTGAGGAAATCGGAAGGTTTCTTGGAGCTGGTGCGCATCTCCTCTTCCACCAATCGGTCCACTTCTGCTTTAACTATTGGGTTGCCATAGTCGTCATCAATGTAGGGCAAAGCATCAATTATTTCAGCAGGCGGTGCACGAGAAGACTGCGGCGGCGCCTCCAGCATCAGTATGTCGGTATTAACCCCATTTGTAGTCGCCATTAGAACGAAAACCCTGCTGTTGACACTTCGTATATTGTCTACTTCAAAGTTAAAAAATAAAAATAAAAAATAAAAAACTCCTTCAGCAAAAACTAATTCAGGCAAGAATAAATGAAAACAAAAACACGAACACGTCGAGAAAGAAAAGAAAGACTATAAAAAACAATAATATTAAGCAATTGGCCAATAAGATTAAATAAATATGAGAAAACGAAACCGTAGGCTTCGAAAATAGATCTTCAGTAGCAGCATTAACCTCACCTTCAAATCGAAATGACGGCTATTCGGTTCAGCTCACCGAGAAGGATGAAGGCAGCGGCGGTTCACGGAGGCCGGCGGCAGATTATTATCGCCGAGAATCTCTGATTGTAGTGTGAATTTTCAGAAGTAGGTTTCCTCTTCTTCTTTACTAGTTTCTAACCGCGTATAGTGTAATTTCTCGCTTTATTATAGTGATAACTCATTTTTGGAACGAAATAATCATTAAATTATTTTTCGAGTTCTCAGTTGAAATTTTTTTAATAATATAATTTATGTAAATATTAATAAATTATCAAGGATATATTAATTGTGTTTGTCAGTATTTTAGATTTGTAATTTAAATAATGTTTGTTACAAATTTATCTAGAATATTTTTAGTATTTTCTCAAAATATTAATCAAGAGAAATTAATAATTTGCAAAGAAAAAAAAAGTCGATCATCTTTAACCGAGTAATTAATAATATTCCGAGTCTTTTTTCTTGCTTATTGTGTTCTCAATTCTTAGTTCAAAATCAATTAATATTTATATTAATATTTTTTATTATAATTATATTATCAAAATTAATTTTTTATATTGAAAATTATAATTTTAACACAAATGCATTTTGCGACATAGTTTTTAATAGATAATTAAATATTCAAAATGATTTGATCTTAAATTTGAAGCGTGTCCAAAGTATTGATGAAATAATAAAAATAATATACTTCAATTTTTTTGATTGTTTATACATGATTTTTTTTATAAAAATTTTGAGACTCATAGTTTTTCCCTATATTATCATAAAACTATGAGAGAAATAAATATTTACAAATAAGGGATCAAATAAAAAAATAGACAAACGTTATGAATTGCATAATAATTTTATAGATGTTAACTAGTTTTTACAAAAATTGATTATACTTTAAAATACAACTAGTTTTCCTCCCGCGCGAAGCGCGGCACGTATATACTCCCTCCGTCCCTTACAAGTAGTCCCTTTTCTTTTCGGCACGGAGATTAAGAGTTGTGAGTGTAGTGAAATTAATATTTTATTGGTAAGTGTGAAAAAGTTTGTCATTTTAGGAAAGTGAGACTAATTTATGGGACAAACAAAAATGAGAAGTGAGACTACTTCAACGGGACAGAGGAAGTATTACTTTTAATAACTAGTATTGCACCCACGCGATGCGTGGAGATTTTAATTGTTTATATTATAATAATTAATTTAACATATATTTTCATTAATTTATAAATTTTATTTTATAAGTCTAAATAATTATTTTTAATTTGAACAATGCAATATTTTATTTTTTTAATTTGATATATTATTAAAATGGAGAACGGGTGATTCGATCTACTCTCCTAGACCGAGACTTATATATTATTTTCTTGATTTGATAGGTTTCACTTCATAATTTATAATTTTTAATGTTAAAAAATTTTCATTATTTTTTATTGAGTGAAAAACTGTCAATATGCTATTGTTGAAAAAACATAAATTTTCAACCAATTACTTCTCTTTTTATTCGTCTTCATAATTGATGTATCATAAATATTATTTGTTAAATCATTAGATTTAACTACATGCATTGTTGCATGCTATATACATATTAAATTTAGACCTTAAACTATTTGATATACATATTGATTTATTGCTCTCAATATTAAAAATTTATACACTCGATCTCCCTTATCAGCTATTTAATAACTTCGATCATATCAGATTATCACACTGTTAATAACTATTGTGCTCTATTAATAATAATGTTGACATCCAAACAGTTCCCTCAACGATATTGGTCTTTTATGGTATTGTTTGGTCATTGATAGTATATATCTCATATTAAATTGTATCAACGTCATATTGTTTTGTGTTTGTGAGTTCAAATCTTCTATACAAAATAACTTCATTATTTGTGTTTCTTAGTACGAATCAATGTTTCATCTTCACTATTATAACATAAATATTTTGTTTCTTGCTCTTATACTTTCGACATAATTCATTTTTTTTATTCTCTCCACTTTATTTAATGTGACAATAAATCTATTTCTTTGATCCACCTTATCATCCCTTTATCGATTGCATATTGTTTGAATAATATGCTAAATATTAAATAAATATTTTCAAACTCACACGTGTTTCAAATTTCTTAAATTTTCAATACAATAAAAGGAAACATATCTATTTCTGTGAATGGTTTATCAAAATAATAATTTTCAAATATATTTACTTTAAATGACTGTTTTAAAGCCAGAGTAGAGACCAACAACCTAACTCGAGAATAAAAAATGAACCATTTTGCACTTGTTTATTGTAAGTAAAGCGTGTTATGTTGTTTTAACACCTTTACCATCAAGTAAATCAAATTCACTTTACAACCTCTACAAATAAGATTTTCTTTAGTATATGGTGCTTGAACACTTGCTCTCCAAACATCTCTTTCCTTGAAAATATATATTATAATACTCCCTCCGTCCCATAACATTAGTCTTGTTTCATTCCGGCACAGATACCAATGCAAGTAGAGATAGAGGAAATTAATATTTTATTAGTGAGTGTGTATTAATTTTCCATTTTAGGAAAGATGACTAATGTTTGGGACAGACGAAAAAGGAAAACATGACTAATGTTATGGGACGAAGGGAGTATTATTTATACATTCTAATAGTTTTAAAATTTTATTTTATAATCTCACACCCTTATATTTCACATTTTAATTTATTTTGACTATATTGAGTCACTTACTTTTTTTGTCATTTTTTTCTCATTTAAAAATATAACTCGACTTTCTAAAACAATTTACTATTTTATTTTATCTTAAAAATATTACAATATTTCATTTTTTTCTCATATTTCATTTTGTTGTACAATGTATATTCAATTACATTTTTAATCTTATTGTATTAAAAGTATATATATATATACACCATATTTTCATATTTGATTTTAAATACTAAAAGCTCACCATAGAGTGGGCAACATAACATTTTTAATCCAATTATTATGTGCAAATATTATATATATTTTTAAGTTTTTATAAATCACATAAATAATTAAAATATATTATTAATTAAGGAATTTAAGAGTTAATTAATCTAACTATTAATGTATGTGTATTAATGAAGTGAATACATTAGTAAATATAACTGTAAAATTACAATTTTGCCCCACGGTTTTGTTTTAATATATATATATAGATTTATTAATAATATTACATTTTTATGTGAATGTCATATATACATAATACTAATTTTCATTAAAATATATTGTAGCTTATTAAAAAGAAATTGTAACTATTTCTTCATGAGGTCAAATATATTGTAAAATTGATATTTTGAAAAGAATTATATTAATTTTAGATAATAAAATATTAGAATGTTATCGTTGGCACATGCATGTTTAAAATTGAGGTAAAATTGTATCTTGGTTTTTTTAACTTTCATTTTATTATAAAAGATATAAATTGTTGAAGCTTAAATGTACCAGAATCTAACTTTTATATTAGTATTACAACTTAAATCTTTCATAATATAATATATATATATATATAAGTAAGAAAAATAGATGAATAGAATAACTTCTCTTTGAAATTCTTTTTAATACAACAAAATCTCGTAAAAACTTTGTTATTAGCCATTTTGAGTTTAGGATAAATAAAAATAATCAACAATAGTCATCTATAAAAATCAATTATTTGTCTCCTGCTTAGAGTAGTAGTGAAAGTGAGACTGAGCTTCCAAAGGATATCTGAGCATGCATGTTTTAATAAATGCATTACTATTAAAAAAAATCAATTATGCGTCCACTACTTGGGTGTAGTTGTGAAAGCACATTACTTGTGATAGTGGTGAGCAAAATCGAATCTAAACCGTCAATGCGAACCGCACTGTTGAGTTTCTGGCGGTTTGGGTCGGTTTGAAAACACATGCAGCTTCGATTTGGGTTGGATTTTAGAAAAATTTTAGATTATCAGTTTGGTTTAGTTTGGGTTCGGTTATAACCGTACCCCAATTCATATACATATATAAATTATCAAATATTTTGTATTTATTTATATTATTATATATTTTGTATCTAAATAAATTACAATTTTTATTTTTTACAAAATGCAAAATACAAAGTTACAAACCCAAATTAGTAGTTACCCAACGAAACCCTACTCCAAACTCTCTCGCTCAATCCCTCACCCTCAGGCCTAAGCCCCTCACCTCACGCATGCCGCTAAATCTATCCCGGCCGTTGCTCAATCACTCACCCCTACTCAGCCCCTCACGCACGTCGCTCTTTCTGTCTCGGCTCACTGTCCCCATCGCCTCATGTTGCTCGCCAGTCGCCAGCTTGCAGTCTCGCTCAACCCCTCGCACGCGCGCACACACAAATATATAATTATTATTAGTTAATTATATATCCAACAAAATAATTAATAATAAACAATATTTATTTATAATTAATAAAAAGTATAAGTAATAATTATTTTTATATCTCCAACACAATGAAAAATAATAACAAATTATTTATTATTATTATTACTACATGCTTTCCATATTTAATATTACTTACCTCATATATTGCATGGTTATTTATGGTAAGTATTTTTTGGGGAAATATTTTGGTAAGGGGTTATGCTTTATATTCATTTAGATTATTTTGTTGCATGTGTGCCATGCGCAGATAATACATATTTTATGAATAATTTAGTTTAAGTTATATTAATTTTATTATTGTGTATATAGCACTGAAATATTAAAATTAATCACAATTTTATGGTAAATATTTTTGGGGGGAAATGTTTTTGGTAAGAGGTTATGCTTTATATTAATTTAGATTATTTTGTTGCATATGTGCCATGCGCAGATAATATATATTTTATGAATAATTTATTTTAAGTTATATTAATTTATTGTTGTGTATATAGCACTGAAATATTAAAATTAATCACAATAATTTACAATTATTTCTCTCAATCTTTTTATAGGCACTTCACCATGTTGGTAGATATATTTTGATGCCTTGGTGGGCTTTAGCCTCCCTAAAAAGAAAATGTTTTTAGTTTTAGTAATAGAATAATATGATATCTTTACATAATAATTCTTTTTTACTGACGAATTGTAAGAAAAAAGAGAGTTGATAATGAAGAAAAAGAGTGTAAGGGGATTGAGAATTGAGATGAGAAAATTATTTTTATTCAATGCTAAAATTTTAAATTTATACATAGTATTGAAATTAATTTTAGTGTATGAATTTTTTATATATTTTATAATAATTATGAGCTGATGATTTTACTTAATTATATGTGTATTTTGTTAAATAAAAATTAAATGAAACCCCATTAAAAAATATTTCTGGATCCACCACTACTTCACCACCACTTCTCGCCTCTTCTATATACTCAAACACTTGCATTATAAACAAACAAACTAAAATTGTATAATGATGCTACATATAGTGCCTACCGTCAATATATACTATAGAGAGATTATGTAAGTGGTAAGTGGAATAGTGAAATTCCGGCGGCCTAAAAATTTCTAGTATTATTTATGCTCATTTTATTGTGGTTTCACTATTTATATATTTAAATGTTAGTCTTATTCTATTTATCTATCTCATTTACCATATCTTTAACTTTTGATATGTCCATTATATATATAATATTTTATCATAATTCAAATCACATGCAACTCAATAAAAATATCTTTTGAAATATACGTACATGTAAAATGCACATACTATATCCTAAAACTAAATAAAACAATTTATTAAACTTCTTTAATATAATTATAAAATTGTCGAAAGATCAATTTGATATGATATTAATTATAAAATATTTAAAAATAAAATTAATTAACAATATTAATATTTACAATACATGAATACATGTTAATTAAACCTTGAAAACCTATATTAACTATATCGATTTTTGTTTGTTTTCTTTTTTTCTTTTTTTAAATAAATTTATCTTTACATTTCTGTATTGACATTTTAACCTCGCTGTCATTTCTTTATTTTCTATTCTCTCGTTTTTGTGTCCGTGTCTCAACTATTTTTCTCTCTTCACTTTTGTAATTTCAAAAAGGACAACTCTTAATAATCAAGTTTCAATTATTTTTTCTTAACTTTTAATTTAAAACTATTTACCATAGTATATATTAGTGATTGTGGCTATAGTAATTATTATTTTAATGATTATGCATATAAAAAAATACATTTATAATATATTATTTATCTTATAGTATTATGATAAATACATTTATAATATACACAAAGTATATATTCATACATAATTTTAATTGTGCAACGGACAATATTTGATATTTCTTCTTCATTTAGCTATCAATATTCAACAATATAATTAAACATTCAATATACAATATAATAAATAAATTTATTTCTACTGGATTATGTATAAGAACCAACAAATTGCTGAATTAAATGAAACAAAAAAATAACTAAATGTTGATGAGAAACTACAGTTATCAGTAAATAAAAAAAATAATCTGAATCATTATATTTTTACAATAGATTTTAATCTTAATCCACCAAAAAAATGAATCATATAATAAATGTTTGCCACCAATCATCTAACATTGTCCAATAATCAACTACACTGGAATGAAATTTATACAAATCAAGAAATACACAAATCGCTGCCTTACTCTATTTCCCGTTGGGAAGGTCTCTATTTCGAGATGTAGGAGCGAGTCTTCTAACTTTCAGTTATGAGGATATAATTTCCTCGTTGGATACCAGTGACTCATGTCTTTCACTCTATCAATCCATCGCATCGTTTATCGCCAACCGAAGAAGTTTTGTTTCCGCCCTTGTAAAAACAAATCAAGAAATATACCAAATCGTTGAAATGTTGTTTGTTCAGTATCATATTTTAGTAACAATAAAAAAAATTAAAACTTTTAATAAATTGATGTACAAAAACATAGAACAATTAACTAATGCAATAATTTTGTAGCATGAAAATTATAATTATATGAAAAAACTATAAACGCATAAATACTACACAAAAATGAGCAGTGTAAATCAAGAAGTAGTACATAACTATTGTTTAGCAACATCATATCAAATATATGCAGTGTAATTTACAAAACTCATCCAATATATGCATATAACAACAATTGAAATTTTGATCAATTCTTTAAGTAATACTATCACAAAAACCAAGATTTTGAAGTATGAAAAAAAAAAGTTGACATACAGATGGTGGGGATACTGAAAAGTGAAAGAAGGATTGTGGTATTTATAATATAAATTTGGATAATTTATGTTATAGACAAAATTAAGGCATAATTTTAGCTGAAAGTTAATTAAAAACTCTTACCATATATGAAAGCTAATTATTTGTTATTTGAAATCGTATTTAAAACCAATCAAATAGCTAATTTATTGGATTTGTGAATATGGATACTATACTGTAAATTTTTAAACATATATTTTAATTATTGGTGATGTTATCAATATTTATGTAGGTTAATCTTTAAATTTTTTAAAATTGATATGAATAACTATTAATTTTTCAATGGATAATTTTTTGTGCGTGGAATTACAAATTATTTTACGATAATTCCTTATTTCACCATTTGAGATATTTGATTTGTTGTCATATTGTTTCAAATAAGTTTTTTTTATTGGTGATAGAATTAATTTATTATTTTATCTTCCATATAATTATTTTTGGAAACTACCGTAAATTTTGATATTTAATTGTTATTAGTTAATTAAGGTGATTAAGCTATTAAATATTTGTCATATACAAATCATCCACCAATAAGATAATTAATATTGAATTGTATCCATAATCCATGTAATTATACAGAACTTCATGATAGACATGAGTTATTTTAGGTAATTTTGTTGTAATTGGGGATATCACATTGAATTCGGTTACTATATATATAAAGTTTTTTGTTGTTATATTATATTTATAGTATTAGTAAGTTGTTTTTTTAATTCTTTCCTAGTGTAGAACTATTTTAGGAAGTTTCGAATGAGCGGGAAAAAAAATATCTTGAGGGGTTCTGCTTTTATATAGATATAGATTAACCCAAAGAGTTTTGTGTTTAAAATATCTTATTTGAGTTCAATAAATCATAGGTTAGCGTTACATTAAGAACATTCAAGTTACATTAAGAGCATTCAAGATGGAATTAGATTAATGTATTCTATTTTATTAAAGAAAGTATGGGGAACATGTTAAGTTAATGAAAACTATTTGAATGGGTCTCATGTGAAATATTGTGAACTAAATGCGCTTTATTCTAAGTATATTTTGGACGGATTACACATTCCATTGGGAATAGAGTTACTTTGAGTGTATTACAATTGGGATGCTTATTTTGATCAAAATACTGTAGACATATAAAAATTTACAACAAATCAAATCGCGCCACGTTGATTTTATTAATTAAACATCAATTTATTTAATTTTTGGAAATTATTTAATTAATTTTCCAAGTTAGATAAATAAGAATATGATATTTGATTTTCTATGCAATGAGAGGCTGAAATGTGACAAGCTCACCCAAAATGAAATGCATGGGATCACCACTCAACCAACCAATCAAATATTGCCACCTAAGCTCTACATCTCTCCATTTTGCCTATAAACAGAAGACATGATTGAAGAGAAAAACACAAGTGAAGGGTGGATAAATTTGAAGAGCTCAAGGTGTGAAGAAGTTCTCTCCAAGTTCAAGGTATTCATTTGAAGATTCGAAGGCGTTCTTCATCATCTCCAACGCGTTCTTCATCAAAAGTCAAGCAATTCCTACATTTGATTCGGAATCAAGACTCGTAGCCCCCGAAGAAACGTTATCAACCCTCCAAATTGTGGAAGAAGAAGAAGATGAAATAGTGAATTCAAGAATAACAAGAAGATCAAACTTCAAGTCTACGAAGGACAAGGCCGAAGTTATTCAAGAAATAGTCCAAGAATGACGTTTAATCCAAAAACAAGGTGAAAATCCTTTGGATTAACGTTATAAAACTTCAAGATCAAGCTTAAAGAGGATCGACGGAGCCAAATTCTGTTGAAGACCTCGAAAAACACTCAAAAGTCAAACAAGAAAAGAAGAATAAAGATATGATCCACAAAATCGTACTTTTGATCCAAATTAGTTGTATCCAAATTCGTATTTATTTGATTAAATACGACTTTTGTGATTACAAATCTAAATAATGTATTTATAAACTATACAATTTACTAGACTTAAATACATCATTTATATGCATAAAATACATTATTTAGTTAAATTGCGTATTCTAATCAAAATACGTTTAGTTTAAACTGATTCCATAATAATGTACATTCCATTTGAAATGACAAAATATATTGTATTCCATATCTCACAAAAGTTGTTGCCAAAATATTTTAGTTTCTTACCACAAATAGAATATCGACTCACTTTCCAAATGACAGCATAGTTGATAGTACCAAGAAACCAAAATATTGAAGTAAAAAAAGAAAGTTGATATAACATATAGATCAATCATACTAGTAAATCAACAATACTGGAAGTTTTCAAACAACAGAGTTAATGAAAGTTGGAATAATCATAAAGACAGACGTGGAAATTTGGAAAACAAATCAAAAATTAAGATTGAAAAACTGAGGCGAAAAAGATTGAAGGAAGCATAAATATATTAATAATTCTGTACAGGTTAATTGCACAGTGCTTCACCATCATTCCTCAAATAGATACAGATTACAACTCAAATCAATTCCATGGACTGATTTCTAGCAAACTCTCAATAGCATCTTGAAAATCGCCTCATTTTATGTTCCTTCACAGATGTGTTCGTAGATACCACTATATTAGAAGGTTAAGTCAGTGTTCTTACTCTCAAACTTCAAACTATGTCTGATACTCAACAACAGCTTCCCCTGATGACAGACAATGTAATGTATCAGCTAATAAGATTTACAATCAGCAGATTTTTCGACTGAATGCTCCAAATGCAGAGGAATTACTAATGATCCAGAATGTAGAGACTAAAATGTAATGGCGAGAAACTCAACGAACGATGCATCGCATGAATTATGCAGAGGTAGACTGACATACAGTGCATTTTCTAGATATGCAAGGATATAATAACAGAAACTTACCATGCATTCTCTTGACAAACCGTTCAAACTCAATGAGGTTTTGTCTTTCCATGAGTTGTGGTTGCAGCCTCAAATAGGTCAAAGAAGAAAAATGCCTCCTATCGGGATCACTGAAGGGCTTTGCCTTTTCCAATAAATAACTGTACCCTTCTCTGCTATTGCAACAAAAAGAATTTTCGCTGGCAACTGAAATACTGGCATCCCAGGCAGCATTCAGAACCTAAATTGTGATTAACAGTTAATACAGTATTTGGAGAAGTACGTGTATTTTCCGAAATGGAATGCTAACAAGAGTAGAACTATTTTCTTGCTGAAGAAAATGGCAGAAGCACACAATTGACAAAAAAAGTTGCTAATGCTTACTTGCCAACATAATCCCTCAGGATCAGCTAAAGACTCGGAGAAGTCCACATTGTGATCCATCGCGCCCAGTCCAGAACATCCAAAGCATAGAGCAGCACTGTGCCTCTTCAACATCGACATGATAGCAGCATAGCCATCACGATTGCTGGAGTTGTAAAACCCAGCCGTCAATTCAGTAGCGTGACTAGCTGTCTTGTACCACCAATGCATGCTGGACAGCTGCTCAAAAATAAAATACAAAATAAAGTTCTAGTTTGAGAATCGTGTTTCAACATAACTGAATTTCCTTATCAATCTATTGATTATGGCAAAGATGATCAAGAATAGTCATTTTGTAGAAAAGTTTTGAACAAATATGATCAGATTGAGCCATAGATTTTTAAAAATACTTTAGTATGTTGGGCTCTAAATGTCTGCATTCTGCAATCATGAGTCAAATAGTTATATGGAAGGAACTCACCTTAGCTGCAATCTGTGTTCCTTCAAACGCTAATCTGGCAAGAGAGAGTACTCTATCACCATGGTCAATTAAAACCTGGGCGTACCAACTTAAAAAAAACCTGCCGTAGTAACCATCATAATCACCCCCATCACAGAAAAATCCTGTATCATGAGGTCGTGAATTGTAGGAACCAGTGTTTTCTGGTCCTCGAGCCCAGAAAGAGTGCCCTCTCATTTCAGCTGCCTTCTGTAGGCTTTTTAGTATGTATTGATCATAGCACTGAGAATAAAGCAAGATGATCAGATCATCTGATTCACTAAAGAGTCTCAATACCTTAAGAAGCTTAAATGGAGTACATGAAATATAAAACGACATACATCTTATATGTTTCTCCATCTAGCAATATACAATTTCAGAAAACCCACATATCCCCAAACAAATACTCTCTCGATCTGATTACCTGAAATTCACCAATGCCAGGGTATCTCCAACCATGCTTAACAGGGTTACAAGGGTATCTCAGCTCTCCACACGGACCAAGTCCAACTACAATCATAGATATGACACCATCCTCAAAAAACTCTTCAAATTCAACCCGAAAGCTTCTCATGAAGTCAAAGTAGACCTACAACAATTGAGCAAATTGTAAAATCAATAGAACTCAGCAAACTAGTTAAATACAGCATAACTTAAAAACTAGCATCATAATAACCAAGGAATTGAAACTCAATTTTTAGGTTAATTTTTTCTAGTTAACAAATCAAGCTTGATAAAAATCAAGTTTGTAGATGGCCTTTGTGTTAAGGTGTGTCTTTACAGAAACACAACTTATAAATACCAAGCTCCAAATCACCATCAGACCACCAGAAAATAAAAACAGAAGTTTTTGCCTACTTGACAGAGGCTTAAGTTCTACTAATTAACAAACGTAAATAATTGTGTGGACAAGAGAACCGACATGCGCTAGCATCATTCAGACTAGAAAAAAGTTAAGACAGAAGCAACATAAACTCTACCAGATCATATCAAGTTATCACCTCAATAGCAGTTCGACCTCTTAAAACTCTTTCCTTATCAACTCCCCAAGACAAACATTCTGGGTCCCGCCTTCCAGCTCTATCTGTGAAAAATATGTCTGGATTGTTTCGACCAATTTCAGCCACCCAGTGAGGTAGGGGAATACACACATCATCCCCCACATTGCCTCCACATTCATGGAAGGACATAACAACCTGTTTTCATATTAAGCCTTAACTAGTGGTAGGAGAAGTTCAAAAGAAATCAACATAAAAGTCATAGTAGCATTTTGTTATGATGTCTCACATTGGATCCACATGAAGTATGGATAGACATATAAGTGGAGGTTAATCCTCAGCCATCGACCATGGTTTTGGGATAAGCTGTGGCTCCCAACTTATTTATCTCATCTCTCAACACATTTATAATGTACTATCTCACCAAACATTGAAGCTGCAAGTCTAGTCTACTAATTCAGAGTAACTTAAACTCTTAACCAAATGTGGTAGGTTGACTGGCTGAAAGCCTGAAAACTCCAACTCTCTCTTTAATAAAGAATCATTAGGAAAGAGGATATTCAAATACATCAAGTTACTTGGTCCAAGAGATGCAATATTCATGAGATTTCATATTTCATAAACCCATTCCTCTATCTAGAACAAAATCTGAGAAACTCTTGGCATCTTTGAACAGTTTTGAAGTCTAAACATTAAGGCTTTTCTTTGTCTATTGTGATGAGTGAAACTAAGCATGTACAAGTAGAAATGTACGAGAGATATCATAAGTCATAGCTGAATGCTTAGTCAAGTACATGACAAGTCACCTGCAGTTTCATTTTAATCTCCCTTACAATTTGAAATAACCTCCTGTAACCGTTCCAGTGATATTCCTGAGGTGCATGCGCTTCAACAATACCCCACCAGCAGTCGACCATAATACCATCAATATGAACTGATTTCAGGATTTTCAATTGCTTCACTAGACCATCTGGATCAACAAGCTCGCACTTCATGTTAATGACACCCAACTGGCACCAAACTTTATGGTGTTAACAATTGTCTTTCTTCTAAAATGATGTTCATCAAAATATAACCAACTGCAACCAAAATAATTACATTTTCCTCTAAATATCACATCAGGGACCAATGAAAAAGCCTAAAACACTAGAGGAAACAAGTAAAGCTAGCAAAACAGTCGACATCAAGCACGGCTACAAATTAGAGGAGATGAACAAAGACATATGGTTTGATACCACATAAATTAGTATCTACGTGGCATATCCTACACAGAAAAAGTAAGTAACTCACTGGCAACATAACATATACTGGAATATAAGGGGTGCCAGAAAAATCCTGCTCCTGTAATTTTGTCGGCAAGTCCAAAACCTAGGATAATAGAAAGACAACCACAAATGAAAATTAAAAAACTGCATGATCGAATAAGCTAAAAAGACTTCAAAGTTTAGAAGAAATTTTCATGTGGTATTCCAAGTGAGAGTAAATATTGAATGCACCGAAGAAGGAAATACAGAGGTTAGTGAATGAGTTTCAATCTATAAAAGACCCCTCACCTGCCTGTTGTCGACTGAATCAATTGAACCTCCAAGAAGAGGATCAGTCTGTAGCTCTCCTCCATCTCCAATCATAGCTGATGTTTGACTTCTCGAGCTGGAGGAAACATCATAAGGAGAAGAAGTGGGCTCAAAAACACCTTTAATATGACCTGGGTTATAATCAACAGTGTTTCTATAGCCTGGAGATATGCCTCTCATGGAAGTAGAAGTATGTTGTGCTGGCATTTGTGAAGAAGATGATGTCACAGCTGTGTTTTGTGCCCCACCAGTAGGTTTGGTGCCCTGCTAAATTTAAATGTAATCGGTACAAAACAAGTATATATTCAAAATCTTGATATTCTTAAAACTACAAAACACATACTCCACTTGTACTTCGGGTGTCAGATGCAAATAAAAGATTGGATATTTCTGTTTCAGGTTAAATATCACCCAATTGCACATATTACAGCATTCTTAGCCAAAAATAATCATAGTGATCATCATTTATTGAAGAAATTTGATTCATATTAGTATAAATTGTTAAAAGAGAATAAGAATACATTCGATGAATCAGGGTTCTACAAAATAATGGTTGACAATGGAGCTTAACCCGAATTGAATAGCATATTCGACAAAATGCATAACATCATATAGGACAGTCATATAAAATAAATCGCACAAAATAAAGTCAAAACAGTATTAACATTGTGAATCAATTAAGCAAGAAAGATATACTCCTTAAAGTATAAAATCAGATCTCGTAAACAATAAAAATTTACACATTAAAAATGATAGGTACCTGCGTCCTGGCAGGGAAGGTGGTTCCATCTGGAAGAACAACCCAACCTGCTTCTCTAGCCAAAGAAGCAATGACATCATTAATATCAGCCCTGACTCTAAGATTGTAGTTTCCATGCCTACGGAGGCCAGCCAATATCTTTGCAGTGATCGCTCTCCGCTGTCGCTCCCGCAACTTTGTTCTCTCTTTCTCTTCTTGAGGTCTACACCTTCGAGACCCTCCTACCTGTGGAGTTAGCTGATCTGGATACTGCTGATGATGCACAAACCTATTACTACCACCAGTTGACAAAACACCAACATCGACACCCACCACAGTAGAGGCTACCATGTTCTTCTCTTCATCTTCGTCATCATCATCATCTTCCTCCTTCACATCCATCCCCATTTCATCATCATCTTCTTCACTTGTGCCAAATCTCTGCATCTCTGTGGCCATCACCTTTTTCAGTTTCCTCCCTCGTTTATTTTCTCATTAAGGAAGCACCGGTTTTGAAGTAATTAGTCATCCTGAATAAGGTCCTCCAGCTTCACTCCTAAGAGTTTACTCAAACCATGCTTCCCGTGGAATGCGGGTGTTTAGATTCATACCTGCAACGTCCTATCGATTGGCTCAATTTATACAGTCGGATACACAAGAAACAAACAAAGTCGAAATAATCAATGAATAATTTAGAGAGATGTAAAACAGATATCAATATAACTTCTTAATTCTTATGTCGAAAACTAACATTTCAAACTTCCATACAAAGGTCTATAGCACTTAAGACATATTCAGCATCTCCATTTCTTTTCTGTTGTTCCGCAGTAAAATTAATGCAGCATTTGTTTCACCCAATGTGCTACAACATTATTCTTCAACCAGCAAGAATCCACAGAGAAACATGTAATAATTATACAAACTCATATTTTCATTTGAGTTTCTAAAAAAAATAATCAGCTAACAGAACACAAATAACTCCACTCATCAATCCAGATCAGAAATCTCAAGATTTTCAAAACCTAATAAATCCATCAGAGATGAAACAAAAATTCAGCTCAAGCAACAGTTAAGTAAACTCCAGCTAACTCACTAGTGACGTCGTTCGACGCTCTTCGGAAAGATCGCACGCGGATCGTCGGGAAGTAATCCACTCCAAGTTCCGGCGAGCCAGACTGCCCAGAGACGAAACAGCGGTAGGAACGCCGGAATGACGTTCAGGGCGGCGGCGGCGGCGGAGAGAGGAAAGTTTCGCACGAGGGAAGCGTGTAGGAGGAGTGTTGGCACGCGTTTAGAGACTTATCTTCGGACGTGCGGTTCACACGCATTGCACGGTGACAAGCTGTGGGGCCCACTCTGATTAAATAATAGTAATAATAATAATTAGTTTAATGAAATTCGGAAATACTAGTATTTAGGAGAATTGTCGATCCAGGACCCAAAAGATAGTTAAATTGTCAATCCAGGACCCGAAAGATGATTTATCAATCCAGGACCCGAAAGATTATATAATTCTCAATCCAGGACCTCAATATGAGGTCCTGGATTGAGATTTGTATGATCTTTCGGGTCCTGGATTGAGAATTTTTGTGATCTTTCAGGTCCTGAATTGACAATTATTCTTTCGGGTCCTGAATTGACAATTAAACTATCTTTCGGGTCCTGAATCGATAAAACTCCTAGTATTTAACTTTGTGTGACATCCCCATTTTCAGTTATCATAACTGCAATTCTCATGCATATAAGTGTGAGTTTTATTTTTGAGGTATTACTAGTATTGCACTTACGCGATTATTAGTATTAAACGTAGGCGATGTATGAGGATTTTAATACATATATTATTATATTAAATTTTATGTTTTTAGGTAAATAATATGGATATTTAATATGTGTAAACCATACAATTGTATAATAATATAATAATTTCTATATTATATAGCTTATATGTTATATTATATTGATAAATATTTACTTTGATTAATTTTATTTTTTAATTTTAAGATTGTTATTATTTTATTTTATTTTTTAAAATTAGAATACATTATTTAATGGGGAGAACTCAAATACATGACTAATTGATAATATGCAAATCGCTTAACAACTATTAGATTGAGACGTATATATATTTTTCGTGTTAGAGGTGACTTTCACTTTATAGTTTATAAGTTTTAATTCTAAATAATTTTCATTATTTTTTTATTGTGCGAAAATCCTTCAATATTTTAATATTAATTTTTTTATATATATTTTCAACGTTTTACTTATCATCCTCCCCCCTTATTCAAAGAAATTTTTATAACTCATATATCATTAGATAGTTTTTTTTTTTTTTTTTTTGAAACATAGTATATTAATTTGAAACTCACTTCACTCAAATGCCTCCATTCAATCTCAAACTCATGACCTATTGGACCCACATAAGACGCTTAAACCATTTATATTATGCTCCGAGCTAGGGATATCAGATAGATATTTTGCTCGATTTACATACTAAACTTGGATTTCAAACTTTTTGAAGTGCAATATAATTTACTCCCTCCGTCCCGACTGAATTGTCCCGGTGACTTTGGACACAATAACCAAGGAGTATGAGTGTAAAGTAAGTTGAGTGAAATTAATATTTTATTATTGAGTGTGAAAAAGTTGCCTTTTTAAGTAATGAGACAATTGAGGTGGGACGGAGGGAGTACTATTCTTGCATGTGTTAAAAATTTATACATTTCATTACAAAAAATTATAGCAACATAATTTTACGTCGCTAAACACATAAAATTCTATCGCTAAACATGTTAGCGACGAATTTTGTCTGTCTCTATGTAATTGACAACGAAATATTGAGTCTCGTTACTTAATTTGATTAATTCATTTTTTAAATATAATAGATGCATATGATTTTTTGATTGATTTTTATTAAAATTTGATGCATATTTAATTGAAAAAAAATAAATAGTAAAAAGTATTTACATTGAAATAGAAAAGGAATGAAAGTTTTTGGAATATCTATTACAATAAACCTTTTTTTAATAATTTCCATTAAATATTTTTAAAACTGATTATATAAATACTGGTACGCATATCTAACTATTTATCTAAATAAAATTGTAATATTGATTGCATTTCTTTATTAATTAAGTTATTTATTTATTATTTAATTATTTTTTTATTGTACAAAATAATTAATACGATAATATATAATTTACAAATTCAATCATAAATTTCCCTTATTTTTAGGAATATCATAACTTTTGTAATATGAATTTCCATATACAGTATTTAATTTTGTCTTAATATAGATATAAATGGTTATTACATTAACTATATTTTAACATCAACAATATTTTACATATATACCCTCCGATTTTGTTTTAATATATACATAGATTATTATTATTATTATTATTATTATTATTTTACAAGTCTTAAACTTGAAACGAAACACAAGACTACAGAGGTTGAAACTATGGATGTCAACACAAATATTTTAGTTTTGAACCCGTCATCGGAAGCTTAATATGACATAGACTGGAGTCTATCTCACTTGTCTTCTTCATCGGTTTCTTTTTCATCTTTTGTGGCTGCACGATCGATGTATGCTTCAATTATGCTTCTTGCGCGCTTCAATTATTCATCTCCAGCGGTCTGTGGCGGCGGGTGGTGTTTTTGGTGGTTCAGATTTTGGTTTGATCGTAGATTTTATCTCTTTGTATGATGTTTAAATTCTGTCAACTATGTATTTGTTGTTTTACTTGTGTGAGTCGCGAGCTATTATACTGCATATTAGTTCCTCTAAAAATGCATGAAGAATTGTCAATAATAAACTATTCAAAAGTTGATTTATTTTAATGTATTAGCTCATTTAAAAATGCACATTAGTGCTTCTAAAGATGCACGTAGAATTGTTAATAATGAATTACGAAATTCTTATTGTAAGATTATGATTCTTTTGAGTACATATGGTAAGAATATTCAAATAAATTAAGGATATATATATATATATAGGGTAGTGATCAGGTGAGAATAAGAGTTACTATGAGAAATAAGAATAGATCTCGCGCGTCCATCTCATCAAATCGGCGAACAATATTCATTCTCAGTAAATTGAAAAACGCGGCATTTTTGCCCCAATATCCTGCAGTTTTAGCCTTTAAAGGCTAAAACTGTAAAAATACTCAAACACAAACAGCAACCTGCATTTTAAGCCCGATTTACTTCATTTTTACATAAATACGAATTAAAAAAAATTAAACATCTTCTTCTTCAAAGCAGCAACACGAGCGTAGTCTCTATAAAGCTCAATACCAACATCAACAGTTCTAAAAACTCTGTCCTTAAAATGCTTCATCTCATCAACACACTTTGGAATAAATGAACCTGTAAGATACAAAAATGCACAAAGTTAACACTAAAGATGCACAATATAATAGTAAAAATGAACGTCGATCTGAATAAAACAAATTTTTAAAAACTATATTCATGCATAATTAGCAAAGTCGAGACCGAACACGAATGCGAAATCCAGAAACAAAGAAAAAAATCTGATCGAGAGAAGAAATGTAAATCAAATCGAACGAAGAAGGAAGAAGAAATCAAATCGCGCGAAGAAAGAAATAAAAAATCTAATGAGATACTATTTCAGATTTTAAAAAAAGCTAAAATTACAAAAATAACCTTAATTTTCCAAAATTGCAGGATAATCGAGGAAAACTGCACACGGAGTGAAATAGATCATGAGCGTTGAAATCACAAAATCAAAGGCTGAGATTTATTCTCATTTCTCATACTAAAAACTATTCTCATATGATCACTACTCTATATATATATATATATACATTTCAAATTTGGAAATCAGATAATCTTCATTATTTTTAATACTATTCTCATATCAGATTAGATATGGATATCCAGATTTTGATAGGCACAATATTTCCTTATTAGATAGATTAGTTTTTTTCGTAATGAGATATAATGCATATTTTCTAAGATAAAATGCATGATTGCTAAGATAAAATGCACAATATTGAAGATAAAATGTCGTAAGTAGAGGGATTAAGTATTTTATTTCGCAATGTAATGTTAATGCAGGATATTTCCCTTAAAATGAATAAAATCGTAGTTAAAATGAACAAAATCGTAGTTAAAATGCAGGGTTCTGTTTGTTTTTGATAATGCATTTTTACAGTTTTAGCCTTTACTGCAGGATATTGGGGCAAAAATGCCGTCTTTTTTGATTTGCTAAGATTGAATCTTGTTCGTTGATTTGATGAAATGGATGGGCGAGATCTATTCTCATTTCTCATATAATAAAGTTTTTCTCATGTTAAATGAGAAAAAACCTGGATCCTTTATTTTGTTGATCCAATGGTTGTGATAATTCAGGATTTATTAGATAAATAAGGTAATTAGGGTATCTTAGATCTAAACATTCTCTCTCCTAATTTCTGTTTCCTCCCATTATAATCAAACGATTATATCTTTCTTGATTCAAATATATTTTTTACGAATCATACATCAAATTAAACGTATTTTTACGACGATTCATATGATATCCATATTGAATATGTTAAATTTAGAAGTTTCGCACGAAAATCTTGATTTTATATTCAGTTGGTATATGCTTTTAATGATATTTACGTTCAAGATAAAAAAATGCATCAATTATGCTTAAAAATGTTCCCAAATACTTGCATTTTTTTTTTGCATCAAATGATGCATTCTTAACTTGAATAAGATGTATTTTTATTCTAAAGCATATGCATTTTTGTATTTATATTGAGTGCATTTTTTGCATTGATTATATGATGTAGTTTTAAGCCTAAAAAATTGCATTTTTACATCGAACGTATGCATATTATGTTTTATGAACTGCATGAAATGAAATTCTAGAATATATATTTTTCACATTTTTGCCCTTGAATGCTAAATGGTAACACAAATAATGCACCGAAATTGGGACGGATTTAAATTGATCACATGCGTTGATTTTGATCTTTAATGGTCCAGATTTATTTTCATTCAGCAGCGAAAATCTTTTTATCCCCTAATCACTACCCTATATATATATAGGGAGCGGATCAGGTGAGAAAAAAATCCCCTGTGAGAAAAAAGAATGAATTTGATCTATTAGATCTCAGTAAATCAATGGTTGATATACAATCAAGCTACAACTGTGACACAATCAAGAATCATATTAATCAAGCAACAACTAAAACACAATCAAGCAATTGCTCGATTGTGTTTTAATTGTTGCTTGATTGTATATCAACCATTGATTTATTTAGATCTAATGGATAAGATTCATTCTTTTTTCTT
Source organism: Plectranthus barbatus (assembly GCA_026898455.1). Taxonomy (NCBI): domain Eukaryota; kingdom Viridiplantae; phylum Streptophyta; class Magnoliopsida; order Lamiales; family Lamiaceae; genus Plectranthus; species Plectranthus barbatus. The sequence goes on from JAPKLW010002219.1 coordinate 52,021, forward strand.
ACAGGAGGATTTTTTTTACATGATCCCTTCTATATATATATATATATAGGGGCGGATGTAGAGCTCGAGTATTATAGGGGCTCGATCGTAATTTTATGGGGTCGACACTATATAATTTTATTTTTAAAAAAAAATACATGTATATAAAAAAATTCGAAACGCCGTGGGGGCGACCGAGCCCGTGAGCCTCCACATAGTGCCGCCCCCGTGTGTGTGTGTGTGTGTGCAAAATATGCTAGAAAGTACAAGTGTATAGTATACTATCAAGTAATATCTAGAAGTACTCCAGAGTCGAATCCCACAGACAATGCATTATATGTAGAATCGTGCACACATTAACATTAAATAGAGTTTCAAATATTTGGTAGTTGACATTACAGAAATGGTAACTTAACTTAAACAGAACAATAGTAAATGAATTAACAAAAGATAGACAGACAGGTTGATAAAATCACAATTATAAAAAACAACTTAGGTTGATGACTCTCTAAGCTATGTAAGATGTTGTAGCATTGATCTAGCATTTTATAGTGCCAAAACTCAAATGTAATCTAAGGGCTTTTCCAAACTTTAGATCTATTCAGTTAATGATCCATTCACATATTCCTATGCTAAACAGAAGGAAATCCAACTCAAGACAAAACAGGTTTATTAAGCACAACAATTCCACACATTTTCCAATGACAAGAATTGATTCAAAACATGGCTCTCTCCTAAGCACACTTTTCTAATCATGAATAGAAATGTATCTCAGCTAAGTTGGCCAAACAGAGCAAGATAAGATTGATAAACACCAAGTTCTGATAGAATAACAGTAGATCAACAAAATACTACAATAAGCTTAAGCAAAGAGGTCAACGACCCAAGTCTACAAAGTTTAGCTCACGGCTAAAACTAAATAGTAAATGACTAAAGATTCTTTACAGATAAACATAATAACAAAATTTAAACAGTTGGAATGTTGGTAGAGAGTGTCACAAGGATGAATTCCTTCAATCCTAGAGAAATTGTCCTCAGGATTCCTCATTCGGCCAATACCCTACTCTCTTCACTGCTTCTTAGCTCTCCTCTCTGTAAATTCTTTGTGTAGCTATGTATGTCTATACTGAAAGTGTGCTCTTTCTGCCCCTTTTATATGCGATTCTCACTTCAAAAAAGTACCCTTCTAGGTTTCCTCACTTATCTTTGTGTTGCCTTAATTATCCCTGTTGATGTGGCCCATTTGAGATGCCAATTTCTCTCTCCCCGACTTTCTCTCTCTTGCCACACAACTTGCTACAACATGTATTCAGCATCTTTCACTTTCCTTTGGGATTTGAACTTAATGTTCACCTGCATTATTTCATGAACATCTAGACACAAAAAGGTTAAATTGCAAACATTATTTACCTAAAGACTAGTACTCATGCATAAACATGCCTATTAAGGCTTAATTAGACTTAAGCAAGACTCAAATTGACTCGAATTTATTGGATTAAAGGCATGCATATATAACTCTCCTAAGAGAGTTATCACACCCCCAAACTTAAAGCTTTACTAGTCCTCGAGCAAACAAAATCACACAAAATCAACAAAATAAAGGCTTAAGAGTAGCTATGTGCTTTCAGCATGGAACTCATTCAACTCTCAACAAAATGAGAGAAAATTAGTTATAACCACACACCATGAGCATAACAACACATCATCTCATATAATCCAACCCTCATGAGACTAATTCAAAAAGTATACATAAAATAAGCTAAACAAGAATCTCACACATTTCAAAGCACAAGTCATCATGATCATCAAACCTACTTTTCTTTTCTTCACATTGGATTACATACAAACCTCTCCACTAATGATGTTATCAAATCCAGAGGATCAGAAGGACTTTTCAGCTTGTAATGATAGGTTAGGGTTGAGGTTGCACAATATGGACAAAGTGACTAAATCATGAGCATTCCAAGGCCTTCTACGCCTATTTTTTGTCTACAAATTCCACCTAGGATGATGCCTCACAAATCTTCTATTGCCTTCATTTTCTTTGCAATTTTTTTTCACGGCAAAAAGAGATTTAAGGCTCTGAACAAAGCATATGCTAACTACATGCTATAACATCTTTTAGCAAGTAGTGCAATTCTTATTAGCGCTACAATACTCGACGTATTTCTCTTTTTTTTTTCCGATGCATAACACACACACACATATATGTATATGTATATATATATATATATAGGGGTGCGTTAAAGTCACAAGTGACCTCTTAGATGGGAGATGAGAATGAATCTGGGCCATCAAATCAACAAATTAACGGATATGATTTTTTTTTTATCCTGAAAATATTTGTTGCATTCGCTAGGCAAAAATAGTTGCATTAACGGGGTAAATTTGTCATTTTTCATACCCATTAAATCTACAAAATAGGAGAATCCATAATTTTATGCTCCATTATCCCTGCTTTTTGGGGATTTCGAATTTTAATAAATGTTTTCCTAAATTAATTATTTTTATCCTTTTCACACTCATTATATCTAGGAAAATCCCTAATTTTATGCTGCATTATCGCCACTTATTATTAATTTCGAATTTTAATGAATATTTTTCAAAATTAATTATTTTTATACTTTTCATCATTTTTGGGAATTTTGAATTTTAAAGAAATCAATTTAACAAGGTACAATTACATTATCTTTTCCATGAAATTGCATTAGCCGTAATTTTAAATGTAATTATGCTATTAAATCTTCAATCTTTCCATTAAACATACTGCAACCGTAAAAAAACTAATTTAGCAATTTGCTATTGCATTATCTTTTCCATCGGTTTGCAGTATATAGAATATAAATATTGCATTATTTATAAAATTAAAAGTAATTATATTCTAAAAATCTCAATCACTTTATGAAACATACTGCAACTGTGCAGGCGTAAATTATGCATATTTACAATCTTATATAATGCAACTTACATAAAAAATATATAGTTTTAATCAATCAATCTATGAAACATACTGAAACTTTTTAAGGTTATATAATGCAACTTTTCAGGCTTATATAATGCATATTTACAGGCTTATATGATGCAACTTACGTCAGTAAAACCAAAACATACTTCAACTATACATTGATTTAAGAATGTCAATCAATCCATGAAATACTGCAACTGTACAGACATATATAATGCATATTTACATGCTTAAATAATGTAACTTACATCTGAAAGGTATACAACCGTATTCTAAAACCTCATTCAGTACAAGAAGTATTGCAACTTTACAGGTTTGTTTGATGCTAATTTACAGGCGTATTTGCTGCAAATTTACATAACAAAATAAACAACTATATTAATCACAAATTTTCTCCATAAGTTTTTAATTAATAACCTGCACTGCAATTGCATGCGCGTTAATCATAAATAATGGAAAAATTAACAAACAACCAATTCTCCCTAAAACATCAAAGAATTGGAGAAAAACAATATATATATATAAAGATACAAATCTAAAATGCAGATCTGAAAGAATGTATGGAGAGAGAGATAATCATCATCAGCATTCGATGATGGCCACCTTAAAAACGAATTAAATCAATATACCTTAGCAATGTTGAAACGAGACCCCTTCATCATCATAACCTTAAACTTGTCGAAATCGCTGGTCCCATTCCCATCAATGTCGATTCCTCTGATCATCTTCTTGCAATCCTCCAGCGTGCACTCCTCCCCCAGGTTCTGCAGCAGGTTGATGAGCTCTTCCGCCGGTGGTGATAGAGAGAAACCTCAATGCAGAAACAACACCCACGATCGCATATGAGATATGAGATCTCAATTTGGGAGAGATTTTAAATCGTAGGAGAGATTTTAGGAGGTAGTTATGGAAATAATAAAAAAGGAATGTATTAATTACTTTTTAATCCCTCATGGAATTAATTAATTATAAAATTAAGCAATAAAATAAATTCCAGCATTAAATCTTGACCCATTCATTTTTTAAAATTAAAGGCCCAGATTCATTCTCTTCTCCCATCTAAGGAAGACTTGTGATATAATTACGCCTATATATATATATATACGGGCACCCCCACCCCCAAACATAAAAATCAACATTGTCCTCAATGTTGCAAACCTACCTAACAATGCTCATAAAGGTGCAAAATTATTTAGAACAAATGAATAAATGGTAATAAAATAATGAGGGTAAACAAAGAAATAGACATTAGGCACAAAAGAGGAACTAGAGAATGCATTATTTAAGTGAGGTCACATAAGACCTAGGTTGTAATGAAACAAAAATGGCCTTCATCATATCCAAAAGAAATTATCTCACTAGATTTCACCTCAAGGAAAACACGAATCCAATGCAAAGGTAAATTATCACACACCTCAGCAAGGCATACAAAAGTATGATCAACTTGAGAAACTCATTCATGAACAAACACAATTTTTTTAAAATTTCAAAACATGATGAACACATGCTACAGTAAGGAGGATTACTGAACATTTTGGAATTCAACAAGCTAAAACATCATAATTATTTTGAGATGAGTGTCGTGTTGCAAATGAGTATGGCCACAGGCTAAGAATGTGAGGGATATTCTTATCATGGAGCATGAGATCCAGCTCGACAACATGAATAATTCTCAAGCCAAACAAAATAGAAACACAATATCGATAAAACATCCACAAAATAAAACAAACATCCAAAACAAAAGGAACAAACATCCATGCAGACAACATTCAATTACAACCCAATCAAAAGCAAAAGAGTAAAATCATCCAGCAAAATAAAGTTCAACGTTAATTGAAAAGAGAGGAGTGTTTGAGGTTCGAAATAACCAGCGGGAAAATCAAACATCCTTGTCATCGTTGACATTCTAGGAGGTACGTAGGATGGGAGGGAAGTCAGGCAACCGACTTGTGGTAGTCTTCTGTTGAATGTCAAAATGATCAGTTCCCCCTGAATCCAAGAGGGGTACGTTCTCATTTTTTGCTTCCTTTAATGATTTCTCTTCCTTGTTGAAATCTTTGGAGGTGGTTTGGTCATCCTCCTGCTGTACTTGTCTACGAGACGTGGTTTGCTCAGAGCTAGAGGATGATGAGCATCTCATCTCTTCAGGACGTACTGGATCAGAGTTCGGAACTGTATCCGATGGTTTAGAGGATTGACCTGCCCCTTCAAGCATAGCATCGAAATGCAATTTCTTGGCAACTGATTGGATTGGCTTATCATGATCTGTCTTCTTTTTTTTCTAACATCGGAGCTGTTCAGAAACAGGTTGATTATCTTGCTGTGAGTTGTTTCCAGAGTTCATCTCTATTTGATTCCTCTTACTCATGTTTCGCCTTTGTTCAGGCTTTTGAGCGGAGGTGCCTGTCTTCTTTGGTTTCTTGGAACCTTCAACGAGTCAAATTAACTGGCGGAATGGTAGCAAGATCCTCAGTTGTCTCAGTGTCTACTTCCTTCTTGTCAAAATTGTCATCCTCTTTATCTTTTTAAATCAATCGATAGACTTGATCCTTTGGTGGAATAAAGTCGGATGGTATGATATCTTCTCCTTCATCTTGTATTCCTAGAATGCTGTCAATAATGTAGCTAACCTTCAAACCAAAGCTGATACACGAAGAGAACTTCCCTTTTGTTGGAATGTCTTTGTTCTTCTTCGCATTCTCAAGTAATCGCCCAAAGATGTACATTGCCCAATTTCCGCCGGGGCAGTCATCAAGAACCATCATCAAGGAGTATTTGGGACTGCTTAGCTCAGAAAGAGATCCAATCCCACAATACATCATCCTCAACGCGATCTCACTTAGTGTCTTATAAGATGGGTTCAGTTCAGATACCTTAGTCGCGGGTCTGAATTTTTTGTTGACCTCGGGCTTTTTCCATTTTAACCAGTGAGACTTCAGTTCCTCATTGTTTTGAAGAGAATTGGTGATATGGACTCCTTTCTGCGGTAAATGGAGATGTTGAGCGATGAGAGCAGGATCAACCTTTATCTCATTTGAGGCAACCTTCGTTAGGAAGAATTGATCATCGTCGTCAAATGTAGCATTTTCATAGAACTCGGCTACACAATTTGGGCTGAATCTCCGCGAACATTCAGTTAGGAACTTCGGTAATCCTTCTGTTATGAGCTTTGTGGCAATCTCTTTAGCAATTGCCTCATCGGTGGTGATTGAGAAGAAATTCTTCCAGTTTAGGATTTTCTCCTTCACGACTTGAGATGCTAGAAGCTGTTGATTGGTGATGCTGAAGTCATCAACTAACTGGAATAGTTCGTCATGTGAGGTCTCCTCAGTTACGACGAGTGGTTCGGGATTATCAGAGGTGTTGGTATCCATGATTTGATTCTTCACTTTCGGCATGATTCAGAGATTAAATATGGTTGATCTGGAAACACTTGGAGTAGAGACCTTTGGATATCTTGACTTATTGACTAGCAGCGGGGGAGCGTTCAAGACGACGACAATAGGGGTTTATGAGATTATGGTGATTGATTTTCTATCAAGATCATGAGATTGAAACCCCTTTTTGCCTTGAACGACTGAGATTAATGCTGACGTAGGCGCCTGTTCAAATCATCTGGCGCACCGTGTAGCAGAGAATGGAAGGGTTGATGAGGCTCCGGGTAATACGCCATTGTGCTGTCCGCATTTAATGTGATGCGCAGCCAAAACCTTCGCAACAATCGAAAATGCGCGACTTTGTAGGACAATTTTCTCTCTCCTTCATCTTATCCAAACACTGCATAAAATAGTTTGAAACTATTCTTAAGATGAAAAATTGAGCATCTGAAATCCTTTGCCAGTTAGGAACTGTCTCTCCTTTGGTCATATGGCATGGTGACCTTGACAGTTTCTTCGCGTAGAGGTCAATCAGTTCTTGAGATTTGTTCGAAGACTTTAACAATGTCTAACAATAGCATGATTGTGATTTTGATCCCTTGAGTGACTCTGAGATCGTAGCCTTCTGACCTATTTGCTATCTTTAGTAAAGATTGACTTGAAACGGTAGTTGAACATTGAATTGCAACTTAATTCTTTTTGCATCTGATCTGATAGGTCATCTCCTCCAGTGGTGAGGACGTGGCAATGTTCTTTGATCTACTCATTTGCCTTTCAATAAATGTTCCTTTGACGAGGTGGAGGTTATTAATTCAGCAACTCCTTTCTCTTCCTTAATTTCTAACACACTTCTTGAAGATGGTCGCTCCAGTTGACATCGTAAAAGAGATGGCTAGGATCACAATCACATGAAATAAGATTTTCAATCGTTGGAGGTTGTATGCTGAATATTGGAGACTACCGGATGTGTACTACGAAATCATCAACAACTTGGAGTCTAATGGGCTGGACCGCTTCCTGTCTGTGCACCCTGTTACTTTTCAGCAGGATCTACACAAGGTAAGCGCTTATACCTCTATCATTTTTGGGGATGAGATCTCCTTCAGCCTCAATGGAGTAGAGTTCCTCTTGTCAGCAGACTTCTTGTCTCAAGAGTTTTAGCTGCCTCACCATGGGATGCCAGTTTTACATTACCGAATAGATGAAACTGCTCCTGAGTGGTCTTCTTGGTGGGATAAGAGGGGTAATGACATCAATTTCAGTCCGACAGCACCATGTGGATTCCTTCAGCCTCGACACCAGGTGTTCTTTGACATCATAAATCAGCTGGTGCTCTGCAACCCTCTTCTGCAGACTAACTTCTCGCCACCTGTCTGGAGAGCAATGATGGCTTTTGAGGATCAGACTGAGGTCAATTGGGCTGCCTTCATCTTCGATCGTCTGAAGATGGCCATGCAAAACTTGTTGGATGAACCCATTCCATACGATATGCAGTTAAGCTGAATCCTTGAGAAGCGGATCCCTTATTTCGCTGGGGGTACATCAGGTTCGCGCATTGGGCCAACTGACTTTTACCCTGTTAGACTGCGTTGACCGCTTTTCAACAGCTTCCATCTGCCATCTATCTCTTGCTGCTGGCTGTCTTGATATGCTGACTATTTATCTATGAAAAGAAAAACTAAACTTTGTATTTTGACCTATCCTATTGTTAGATGTACTCTGTATCATCTTTAGTGATCAATGGATGTGTTGTTTCATTTCTTGAGATTATCTGCGCAGGCCATAATATCGTATCTCTATACTCTGACACTTGATGATATATGCATGTTGATGTCGATCTTGTCTAACACATGTCCAGTTTGTATTTGCACACGACAGTTGTCAGATATTCAATTCATAACTCTTCAGATTCTGAATATAAAATGTGAAGCATTGTAACTTCTTGGAATATTGTTCCATGCATTTAAATGAAAGGACATTGTCTCGAACGTTGCACGATCTCTTCCATAAATATTCCTTCACGAAGATATCTTCAATCATCACTTCCCATTCCTTGAGAAATAACCTAACTGCACGCATCCACAACCATGTTTTTTGCAGCGGCTATCTCCATTGATCGCAACAAGATCTTTCACAGGATTGGGATGCAGGTCGAAAATATAACTGATCCTCAGTTATATGATGATGTGATGAAGGGTTTACGAGCCAATGGTCTTGAGTAGTTCGTGAGCCGAAGGCCGCATAACTTTCAAGAGAATGTGCTGAAGACGTTTGCATACTCTAGCCTTATCTCGAGGGAGGGTGAAATCATCGTCTTTATCGATGGCCAACTGGTTCGCTGGTCTCCTGATTCCTTCTCTAAAGACTTGGGACTCCCTCGAGGTCGTACTCCAGTCTTGAACTATTTCCAGGGTGTGACGGCGCCTGAGTGGTCTGCTTGGCGCAGATGGAGAGATAGTGATGTTGATTTCCACCCAAGGGTCTCAACATTTTGGTTGATACCTAAATATCGAGTGGTGTTCGACATCATTAATCACATGATTGTTGGTAACCCTCTGTTGGATCTGGACTCTCTCCACCAGTATGGAAGGCTATGATGGCGTTTGATGAAGAGAAGGAGGTTGACTGGGCTACTTATGTCTTCAACCAGGTGCGGGAGTCATTGGAGCTTCTGCACGACATCTCAGTTCCTTATGGGATGTAGCTGAGCTGGCTCCTGGAGCAGGAATCTCCTTCCCTTGTGCAAGGTCGAACCAACATCAAAGATTCTGACTTTCATCCTCCGAGGCCTCGTGCCTCTCACTAACTGGAATCGACAATTCATTTCCTTTGTACATTGTAGACTTTTTGCTTCAGTAATGTACTTCTTGTTAATGAAATGAAATTGCTTTAATTTTCCAGTCTTGACATACAAATCGTGACAATACAGTTTCCCTAACTATACATTTCATACACTTGTATATGATTTATACTTCTGAAATCTCAGAATCTGAACTTCCTTCTTTAGAAGTAACTGTGTAATCTTGGAATCGTAGATGTACGTCCATGGATTGATTGATTGCAGAGCCTACTCCTTTAGCTTCCTGTATTCTTTGCCTTTACGTCTATTATGGAGTAATGAGATGCAGAGCACTTAATTCTGATTCATCGATCTTTGTGTAGAAATCTCCAATAAATAGTCTTGACATGAAGTAATATTTATCACTTCATATTCCCACAAGTTTATCTGCTTTATGTAATATTTTCTGGAAAATGAATCATTTCCCTGACATGGTGAATGATATTGCAAAAACCACCATCCAACGAAACAAGATCCTTGATTATGGTGGATTCTGGCAACAGAACTGGAATGCTCCCAACGTCTTTGACGAAGTGCTGGAAAAACTGCTGGCTAACCATCTTGAATCCTTTGTGGTCAAGCAACCTCATTCCTTCGACAGAGACTTATTGAAGGTACTTGCCTACAACTCTACGGTTACGGAGAAAAAGTGTAGGGTTTTTCCGTGAACCGAATCACCAAAACCAAATGAACCGGATCGATTTATGGATTTTATGCATAATTAAATACAAGATAAACCCTAGCATGCTCCTATGAATTTAATTACCAGAATTGTGGATTGAGGAATTACCGTTATTCCGTCGAGTCTGAACCGATCTTTTGTGTTTGAATTTCAAACTTGAATTCAGCCACGCAATCCGATTTTATCTGCAGAAACAGAAATTAGAACTCTAATTTCTTAAATAAAATCGAAAAACAAAGAGGGAAGAAAGAAATCTATAGTTCTCCAGATTAGATCTTCAGATCTGTATCCCGGTGCTGTTCAGATCTACTACTGGTGAGGACTCCGTAGATCTGTGGTTTGAGCAGGACCAGAATCGAAATTCTCCTCCCTTTGATACAGGATCGGCGCCCCTCTCTCTCTCTCCTAGGTTTAGTGTGTTTCAACTGTGTTACAACTTATGAGAGAGAACTGTCTATTTATAGACCTAGGGTTGTAAACCCTAATGGGCTCCTGGGCTCAATTCAACACACTTTCCTTGGGCCAGACCTGGGACCTAATGCAAATAATAAAGTGGGCCTATAAATTAATTAATTCCCATGTCCACAACCCAGGACACAATTAACTAATTAATATTAATTCTTTTTCACCACAGAATTAATACTGACCTACCCCTTTATTACCACGTTATGAGAACGGGCTGCATTTATTGAGAATCCCCATATTTAAGGTTACCAGACATCCATTAATTAATCGGAGCATCTGACAAGCTCTAACTACAATTAATTAATATCTTATTATTCCTGAGTAGTACCACTCAATCCTTATCACTCGTGCCTGAACTTAATCAGCCTGCAGGACTTTGGCACAATGAATGTTATTGAGCTCCTCAGGGAATGTCCCCATCCTATTACTCGGATATGGTTACCTAAACCCAGTCTCAGGCGGTACTACATGAACTACTGTCACCCAAGATGCGGATATATGAGCATGTTACTTAGGCTCTCCACCATGGCAAGTCAAAGCAACAGTCAACCTGTGCAAACCCCTAAATCTTCGTTAGGGTTTCGACTCAATCAATATAACGAGATCTTGTATTCGCTGATGTCAGAAAGATGAATACATCTCACTGCGGTCCATCAATACGCCACCTCTGCGTACCAGCATGCCAAGTAACCAAGACAGACTACTTATTCCGACAATGCCGCAGATATCCGGACAGACGTATCCTCATACACTGTCTCGGCTGTGATCAGGTTTATGTCTCACTAGGTCAAGTGATCATACTGTCTTCTGCGATCTACAACACGCCGTATGATCGTCCCTATCGGTGAGACAAGAAGATACCATTGTTCATACATGTAAGATTGTTAACAGATAGGAGAAATAAACCGTCGTATACTCATTATAATAAATGCTTTCAGTATGCAAAACCCATCAATCTCCCGCTTATACTCAAAGCATAACTAAGCTATTACAGAGTATACAGTCCGTCTATCTAGTTTGCTGTCTCTTTAACCACTGTCAGTGGTCGGCATCCACCTCAGACCCAGCTCACGAATATGTCTTTCGTAAACTTTCTGCGGCAAGTTCTTTGTAAATGGATCAGCAAGATTGTCAGCAGTGTCAATCTTCTTAATTTGCATATCGCCCCTCGATACAGTTTCTCGTATGTTATGGTACTTTATCTCTATGTGTTTGCTTGCCCTGTGAGACCGTGGTTCCTTTGAGTTTGCCACTGCACCAGAGTTATCACAATAAATTGTGATGCTCCTCGGCAAGCTCGGGATCACACCCAACTCTAAAAGGTAGTTCCTGAGCCATACCCCCTCTTTCGAGGCGTCGGAGTCGGCGACATATTCCGCCTCCATGGTGGAGTCAGCAATGCATTTCTGCTTTGAGCTCCTCCAAGATACAGCTCCACCTCCCAGGGTAAACACATATCCTGAGGTCGATTTCTTCTCATCCTGGTCCCCTTAGAAATCCGAGTCTGTATAACCCACAGGGCAGAAATCCTCACTTTGATAAACTAGGCAGTAATTCCTAGTTCTCTTCAAATACTTGAGGATGTGCTTTACAGCAGTCCAGTGCGCCTGTCCAGGGTTACACTGATATCTTGCTACCATGCCAACGGCATAACAGATATCTGGCCTGGTACAGAGCATCGCATACATGAGGCTACCCACAGCCGAAGCATATGGTACAAGACTCATCTCATCTTTCTCCCGCTGTGTCTGAGGACACTGCCCACTAGAAAGATGAACGCCATGTCTGAAAGGTAGCAAGCCTTTCTTGGCGAGTTGCATGCTGAATCGGGCTATCACAAGATCCACATAGGATGCCTGGGATAAGCTCAACATTCTTCTCTTACGATCTCGTAAGACCTTAATGCTAAGAATGTAGCCAGCTTCTCCCATATCCTTCATTTGGAACTGTTCGGATAACCAAGCCTTGATTTCTGACATCACTTCCTCGTTGTTTCCAAAAAGGAGTATGTCATCAACGTAAAGTGCAAGGAAGACCACGCTCCCACTGACACAAAGTCAGTAAACACAACTTTCGGTTTCCAACTGTGCAAATCCATAGGATTTAATCACATCGTTGAAACGTAAGTTCCACGACCTTGAAGCTTGCTTAAGTCCATACAAGGACTTCCTAAGCTTCCATACAAGATGTTCTTCGCCCTTGCTTATGTAACCCTGGGGTTGCTGCATATAGATGTCCCTACATTCTTCAAGGTAACCGTTTAGAAAAGAGGTTTTGACATTCATCTGCGAGATTCGAGGTCCATATGCGCAGCTATGGCAAGGAGTATCCAGATGGATTTGAGCATGGCTACGGGTGAAAAGGTTTCGTCATAGTCAATGCCCTCTTTCTGACTATAACCCTTTGCCACCAGCCTGGCTTTAAAAGCCGTGATCTTTCCATCCGCCCCTTTCTTTCTCTTGTATACCCATTTGCACCCTATGGCCCTAAAGTCATCCGGCAAATCAGTTTTCTGGTATACATCCATAGCAGTTATGGATTCAATTTCAGAATCCATGGCGACACGCCATTTGGCAACATCCTTGTCCTGCACTGCCTCTTCGTAAGTCAGTGGGTTAGAGTCCTCATGTCCGTCTTCCGGGCTCAAGTCCGAAGACTTACCCACGAACTTGTATCTTTCCAGCTGGAAAATAACTCTCCCACTACGACGAGGCATTGGTGCCGTGTCAGTAGTAGGTGCAGTAACTTGTGGTCCTGCACCTTGCACTTGATGGGTTTTGTATACTGAAAGCTTTTATTATAATGAGCCCAAGAGCCCATTAGGCACACTTTCCTTGGGCCAGACCTGAGACCTAATGCAAATAATAAAGTGGGCCTATAAATTAATTAATTCCTATGTCCACAACCCAGGACACAATTAATTAATTAATATTAATTATTTTTCACCACAGAATTAATACTGACTTACCCCTTTATTACCACGTTATGAGAACAAGCTGCATTAATTGAGAATACCCATATCTAAGGTTACCGGACATCCATTAATTAATCGGAGCCTCTGACAAGCTCTAACTACAATTAATTAATATCTTATTATTCCTGAGTAGTACCACTCAATCCTTATCACTCGTGCTTGAACTTAATCAGCCTGCTGGACTTTGGCACGATGAATGTTATTGAGCTCCTCAGGGAATGTCCCCATCCTATTACTCGGATATGGTTACCTAAACCCAGTCTCAGGCGGTACTACACGAACTGCTGTTACCCAAGATGCGGATATACGAGCATGTTACTTAGGCTCTCCACCATGGCAAGTCAAAGCAACAGTCAACCCATGCAAACCCCTGAACCTTCGTTAGGGTTTGGACTCAATCAATATAACGAGATCTTGTATTCGCTGATGTCAGACATACGAATACATCTCACTGCGGTCCATCAATACGCCACCTCTGCGTACCAGCATGTCAAGTAACCAAGACAAACTACTTATTCCGATAATGCCGCAGCCATCCGGACAGACGTATCCTCATACGCTGTCTCGGCTGTGATCAGGTTTATGTCTCACTAGGTCAAGTGATCATACTGTCTTCTGCGATCTACAACACGCCGTATGATCGTCCCTATCGGTGAGACAAGAGGATACCATTGTTCATACATGTACGATTGTTAACAGATAGGAGAAATAAACCGTCGTATACTCATTATAATAAATGCTTTTAGTATACAAAACCCATCAAAAAGATCTACTTCAATCTCAATGATGAGGAGTTCCATTTGACTGCTGACTATCTTGCGAATGAGTTGGGCTTAAGCAAGGCGACATCCCGGTCAAGGACTATCTCAAGTATGCCATAGGGCCCGAGTGGTCAGCATGGCAGCGGTGGAGGGTAGCGGAGGTCGGTTTCCATCCAACTGTGACAAGCAATTTTCTCAAGCCGCGTTATCAAGTGACCTTCGACATAATTATCCAGATGGTGGTTGTCAACTCTCTTCTGGATACAGACTTTTCACCGTTGGTATGAAAGGCTATGATGGCATTTGAGGACCAGGCTGACGTTGATTGGGCAGCTTTCATCTTTGACCGCCTGATAACTGATTTAAAAATCTTCCTGAGGTCACCATCCCATACGACATGCAATTGGGCTGGCTCATTGAGAAGCGGCTCCCTCTCCTCACAGAGGATGGAACCAAGCTGATTGCCATCGGCTACTATCCATCAAAATGTGCTTCCTCCTACTTCCCGTAGATGTAAACTTCATGTATCTTGCTTGGACAGTGTATCCTCCTCTTTAAAATAAATGAAGTAGATGTTTTCCCTTTGACTCAAACATTGATTGAACATACTTGCAAATTCTACAACTGGTCTAATTAAAAATCTTGTTAGATTTAACATACTTAGTTTAACAATTGTTTTGCATCAATCAATTTTCATCTCCTTCTCTCGAGATCTCATCAAACTCTAAAAGACCTAGTTTGATGCATAGCTCTTTGAAACGAGCCTCAGGTAGCGGTTTGGTAAAGATGTCCGCTAACTGGTCTTCAGTTCTAATATATTCCACCGAGACATCTTCCTTCTCAACATGATCTCGAATGAAATGGTGACGAATATCGATGTGCTTCGTCCTGGAATGTAGAACTGGATTCTTTGAAATAGAAACTGTGATGTTGTTATCACAGTAGATAGGAACACATCCAGTGTCTACTCCATAATCCTCAAGCTACTGCTTTATCCAAAGCACTTGAGCACAACAGCTGGCTGCTGCTACATACTCTGCCTCTGTGGTTGATGTAGCCACGGAATGTTGTTTCTTGCTGAACCAGCTGATCAGTTTATGTCCTAAAAACTGACAGGTTCCACTTGTGCTCTTTCTGTCAATTCTGCAGCCTACAAAATCTGAATCAGAGAATCCATTTAACATAATTCCATCAGTTTTGGGGTACCAAATACCTAGAGACTCTGTACTCTTAAGGTATCTCACGATCCTCTTTGCCGCTTCCATGTGGGATTTCTTCGGATTAGCCTGGAATCTTGCACATACTCCCACGAAATAAGATACATCAGGTCGGCTGGCAGTTAGATACAATAGAGACCCAATTATTCCTCTATAAGCTGTTGGATTGATAGGTTCTCCTTCTTCATCGAGAGTGATCTGAGAATTGGTGCTCATAGGAATCCTTAGTGACTTTTTCTTCTCCGAAAAAAATTTGTTCATAAGGTCTTGAGTGTACTTCTTCTAACTTATAAAGATCCCTTCGTCGGATTGATCAACTTGCAAACCAAAAAAGTATGTCATCTTGCCCATCATACTCATCTAAAATTTATTTTGCATCAGTTGGGCAAACTTCTCACATAACTTGGTATTTTTGCTGCAGAAGATGATGTCGTCTACATAGATCTGAACAAGTAGGATGTCCTCTCCATCCTTTATCTTGAATAGTGTTTGATCTATAGCACCCTTTTTAAATCCACTTTTGAGCAGAAACTGTGAGAGAGTTTTATACCATGCTCTAGGTGCTTGTTTTAATCCATATAAAGCTTTTCTCAGCTTGTAGACTTGATTTCCTTGCTCGAAACTTGGGGGTTGTTCGATGTAGACTTCTTCCTTTAATTCGTCGTTGAGGAAAGCACTCTTCACATCCATCTAAAGAACTGTGAAGTTGTCTGCATACGCCAGGAATAGCCGAATAGCTTCTAGTCTGACAACTGGCGCAAATGTCTCATCAAAGTCTATCCCTTCGCATTGTGCGTATCCCTTTGCAACCAGTCTCGCCTTGTTTAAAACAATAGTACCGGTCTCATATGTTTTATTCTTAAAGACCCACTTGGTACCAATCACAGACTGATGTGTAGGTCAATCCACCAGATACCACACACTGTTGTGAGTGAACTCATTCAGTTCTTCATGCATCGCATTTATCCAGTCTGTTGATTGAAGAGCTTCTGTGATCTTCACTGGTTCAATTTGAGATAAGAAACAAGACATCAATGTTGTGCCTTGTCTGGTACGAACAAGATTTCCAATGTCATCGAGGATGACTTATTTGGGATGATCTCTTAGCCAACTAGGCTTCTTCACAGGTACGGCTTCAGCACAAGCAGCTGGATTCTCATAAACTTAGGATGTTCCTCTTGAGATGGTTCACTTCCAGATTCTGGAACTGTTTCTTCTTCTTCAGAAACTCCTTCATCTCCTTGTTCTGGAATACCTTTATCTCCTTGTTCTGGAACTGCATTCTGATCATCATCTGGAATCTGAATAGCAGTTGGCTCGATATCTGAGTCTGCTTCCTTAGTGTCCTCAAGGTTGACTTCCTTGGTGTCAGCTTGCTCTACTTCCAAACCCGTTCTATGTATTTCAGGGGGCTTCTTTTCACCTGAATCTTCAATGTTTATGGTCTTTAACTGGAGTCTCATGGATATCATTCATAGATCTAGTCAGAGGAACTGTTTGGTTATGATCAAGATCACTCTTAGTTTCCTCATTGACATCCTTGATCTCATGATTCCCTAGACTCAATTCTTGAAGTGTCCTGCGCACTAAAGTAGCTTCATAAAAAACAACATGACAGATGAGCTATAGAAGACTGGGTTGTCTTGTTGAATACCCTATATCCTTTATATGAAGGATGTCCATACCCGAGGAACACACCTTCATCAGCCTTTGGGCTGAAGGTATTCAACTTAAACTTCCCATTATTGTGAATATAACATGAAGAACCGAAAGCACGAAGATGAGCTATAGAAGACTTACAATCATTGTAGATCTCGTGGGGAGTCTTGTGCAGCCGCGTGTTGAATGCACTTCTATTCTTTGTGTAGCAGGCTGTCATCTAGGCTTCTCCCCAAAATCCTTTTCCAAGATCAGTATCGGCCATCATCTGCTTATTTGAGTGTTCTGGTTCTTCGCTCAGCAAGACCATTTTGTTGAGGAGTTCTTGGGGCAAACTTCTAATGTCCAATTCCAATTTCAGCACAGAAGTCCATTAGAGGTCCATTGCAAAATTCTGTCCCATTGTCTGATCTTATCCTCTTAACTTTCACTCCATTGTCATTCTAAAGGCTTGTGGTCAGTTCTGGTAGCTGAACTTTGACTTCGTCATTGGATTTGAGCAGCACCACCCACGTGTATCTTGAGTAATCATCAACAACCACCAATGTATATCTTCTTTTTCCAATTGTGGGTGGGGTAACTGGACCAAACAGATCCATGTGGAGCAGTTCTAAGATCCTTTTAGTGCTTGTTGTAACTGGCCTGTTCTTGAAGGAGGCTCTTATCTGTTTTCCGAGCTGGCATGCTTTGCAGACTCCTTCTTTCTGGAACTTCTTCTGTGGCAGTCCTTCAACCAGATTATGCTTCGCTAGATGTCGGATTGAGTTGAAGTTCAGATGACTTAGTCTCCTATGCCACAACCAGTTTACGCCTTCTGAGGAATTGAGTGCTATGAGGCATGTCCCTCTTTCTCCACTGGACCAATTTACAATATAGAGACCTCCTCTTCTGATTCCTCTAATTATGGTCTTGTGCGTCACTTTGTCTACTATGTGGCATTCTGATTCTTCAAAGCTGACTATATATCCACTTTCACTCAGTTGGCTTATACTAAGAAGATTGTGCTTCAGATTGGTGACCAGAGATACTTTCTGAATGATAATTCAATTGTGTTCCACGCATCCTTTCCCAATCACTTGTCCCGTGGCCTTGTTCCCAAAACTGACTGATGATCCTTCGTACATTTTAAGGTTCTTGATTAGATCCTTTTCTCCTATCATGTGAGTCGAGCATCCATTGTCTAATATCCATGTTTTTGCCTTCTTTCGAGAACTCGGTCCCTGCAACACATAAAATTCATATAGGTCCCCGCATCCTTTCGGGTCCTGCAAGATCAGTCATGTGGATCCAACCTTTTGGTATCCACACTTGTTTCACTCTTACACTTCGTGAAACTAAATCGCTTTTATGTGATTGATCTACCTTTCTTCTAGGAAAATGTGTGCTGTTTGAATGCATGTTATGTAAGATTGTGGTGTGTGAACTCTTCCTGAAACGAATGTTCTGGAATGAATCTCGAGAAACTGTTCTCGGGTGTGTAGTCATCATAGTATTTTGAGAGTAAAACAGTCTCGACTCAGGCCTCGAATAGGTGTTCCCCCTATTCGGATGACTGTTATAATAAAATTGTGGTCTATCATAACTTCTCGGATTTCTTTCCGATTGTCGAACAAACTTCCTTGTAACATTTACATGTTGCTTAGTCGTTCTTGTTGGTAAGACTGGATTCCTTGCATAAGGAACATTATGCTTATCCAGTTTAGAAAGGAGGTCAGTTTTCCTCTCGACAGTTTGCTTATACAGTTTTTGAACTGTGTTAGCATTTTGCTGAGATGCCAGTTTCGAGTCAATTTTTTACCAGCATTTGGTCTTGACATTCTGATTGACTGGCTTCTTGGAATTAACCTTACCCTTTTTCCAGCATAGTACCTGAACTGAGTTTTGCTTTGACAAAGCCTAAATGAGTTTTCTCAGTTCCTGAAATGGATGCATGATTGCTCAAGACTTCCTTTTCATTATGGCATTCCATAAATCCAAGTCCGAATTTATCGGATGGTGGTCTTTGAACACTCAAGATCTCTTTTAATTGTCTTGAACTCTTCTTAAAAGAACAATCACACTTAACAGGTTCAAGTTTCTTTAGAGAATCGCGCTCTTTTGAAACATTTTCAAAATCTTTAAAAATTTTAACATGTTCTTCTCTTAAATAATTCAGCTCCTCACTGAGTGACCTCGTTCTTTCGACTTCATGGGTCAAAATTGAAATTTCTGATTTCAGTGAGGCATTTTCACTAATTAATGTATCTTTAATTTCATGAAAATTTTCAAATTCTTTAATAATTTTTTCAAGTGAAATATCCTCTGAGCTTGAATGAGAAGGTTCATAGTTATCATCAAAACAAATAGATGTACTAGATGAGGGAAGATTAGTTGTTACCAATATTTCACGGTTTGAAGCGCTCTGTTCTTCATCGGTAACGTCTCCGTCAATGGCTGCCATGAAGGCAAGAAATGCTTTCTCATCATTTTTGTCCTCAGACGTGTAGTAGCCATCATCATGGTCTGGTACGTCTGGCACTTCAGTTCTTGTGAGCATCGCTTGGGCAACAGCTTTGGATGCTCTCCTTTCAAACACCTTCTTCAATCTGTCTCTCTCCTCCTGAGAGATTTGAGGGCAATCGTACTACAGATGATCTGGAGAGTTGCATTCATAGCATGTGTGTGGCTCTCTCTTTGTGAACCTCTACTCACTGGACTGAGATTTCTTTTCCTCTCCTTTTGCTCTCTCAAGAAGTATAGTTAGGTTCTTCAACTGTTCCTCCAGTTTGGCAACTGACAGTTCAGTTTCCTTCTTCTGAACTGAGTTGGAGGTGTCCTTCGCTGGTGAGGATTGATAGGTAGTTTTCTCGAAGTGAACTGGCCTTTTTGAACGCCTTTAAAAGTCTCTCTTCACGAAAAATGCTGCGTCACCATCAACTATTGGATTTGGGGTTCAAACAGCTTCAATTCTGTTCACCATCTGGATGTCCCATTCATGGGCTTGGAGTTCGGTGAACAGTTCTTTGGTGGTCATTTTGGAGAGATCCATGGTCTTCAAACTGGTGGTTTTGACAAACCAATCTTCCTTCGACAGTCTTGAAAGAATTTTGGCATTCATATCGGCCACTTTTTCTTCTCTTCCAAGATTCTTCATTTCATTAACGATGGCATTAAACCTTGCTTCCATCGATTTGATTGTCTCACCAGGTAGCATCTGGAAGTATTCATATTTCTCCACGACAACCTGCTTCTTGTTGCACTTCATCGCCTTTGTTTATTTTGTGAGGTTGTTGATCCAATCCCATAGTGCCTTGGCCGTATTGTTCTCTACGGCTGCGTCCATGAGAGAATTTGGGAGGGATTGTATGATCATTTCTTGCGTGATGAGATCAACCTAATGACGTTTCTTGTCCTCAAGTGTCCAGTCCTCCATAGGTTTGTCTATCATTTCGATACCGCCTGGAGCATCTCCTGCCGCGAGGTGAACTTTAGGAATCTGAATCTTCAGAGGTCCATTCTTCAGAACTTCATCCATCTCTGGATGTTGAGCTTTTAGTTGAATGAGACACCTCTTCTTCCATACTTCGAACTTCTCTGGGTTGAACTTGGGAAGGCTTGGATAACTCATCATTATCTTAAGATAATCTGCTCGCTAATCACACTAGACAAACAATTAGAGTGTAAGGAAGTACGAATCCGGTCTTAAGCGACTCAAGAACAGGACAATCTAGAAAGACCGACCTGCTCTGATACCACTTGTTGGTCCCAGATCAGAGTACGTATAATGTGCAGCGGAAGTATTAAAACAGTTAAATACACTCTAATTCGCGGACAATTCAGTTTCTTGTCAACTCAGTTTTTATGTGACAGTTTTAGAAACACAGTTTATGTTATCCAGCAATTTAGATTAACAGTTTTACAGTTACAGGGAATTAACAGTTATACACTTCAACACTTTCAAGGTAAGTGTTGAAGGTTTCAAGATATAAATTGAAAACTGTAAAATGCGTTACGTAAGTAAAACTGTAAATGACACAGGATATTTATACTGATTCGGAGCCTTAAGTCCTACGTCGACTCTTCGGATATCAGATCTAGAAATTCACTAAGTTATGAAGATACAATCCTCACGATCTATAGCCAGTTGCTGTAGAGACCTCCATCCACAGCACAATGGATCACTCGCCCAGGTAGTTGTACTTCACTCCTTCTTTAGTTCGTCGAAGGATCTGCGTCTTCTCTGTGAACTGGCAGTCATCGAAGATGGACTGAGGACAAACCTACCTTTTCCTTCTCCAGCAGAATGGATGGTTGAGTTCTTCCCAGAACGTACACTAGTTGGCAGTTGCCCGTAATAACCTTCTCTTATTTTGCAAGATCAGGTTGTTGTGTTCTTTACTCTGAAAGTAAGAACACCAAGTCTATAGATTAAGTTAGCAGACTTAATCCTCGTGTACCCAAGGTCACACGGTGAATCTCGAAGGATTCTTTAAGCAATAATTGTCTCGTGTTCAATAAATGAACTACGGTGTTAATGCATTCTCGCTTGAGAGCGTTTAATGCTTGAGCTTTAATTTCAGCAGAGAGGCAAGAGTAAATGTGTCGAAGATTCAAAGATGCAAAGATTTTTATGTCTCTGTTGTTCCTGCTATTTATAGGTTGGAAACCAGAAAATAGCCGGTAGAGATATTTTGAAGGATATCCAATCATAGTCCATCATTCTCTGAAAAAGTTGCCTGCTTCTCAGCTTTTTCTGCTACACTGTCCTGCTTTGCAGGGCAATTTGTACTTGATGTGTCAGACGCCGAACAACGTTGTACGCCAATCACAACTGAGTGTCTGGCTGTCTTTTATCATTGACTTCCTTAGAGTCCTTCTGCGACTGATCGGCATCTTGCTATGTACGCATTCCTTGATGTGAAACTGTCCTGGTCTGAAACTGTGAGCACCTCTCGACAGTTTCTTTGTGTGGATCTTTGAATATCCAAGCCTCGACAGGAAAAACTGTATGCACAGTTTTTTGTAACCTTTGCTCTGCTCTGCTTTTCTTCGTCCTTTATGTTTGACAGTTATCTCGTCTCAATAACGTCTTCTCCAAAACTGTTCCATAGTTTTGACAATTCTCTTCTTCTAGACTATTACAACACGATCATCCTATACAAAGATTACATAAGGTAATAACTCTAAGGCCTAGACTTTGGTATATAGTTTTGACACATCAAAAGATCAATTAAGGTGGGATTTCTACATCAACACCTAACACACCCCTCCAAGATCGTTGTCACCAAGCTCCGCCTCAATAAGGACTGTAAGTCACTGCTCGACTGCAAGGCCAAGGGCCACGCCGCCGTGGATAAGGAGAAGGACACCAAGTTCACCTCGGAGGATATTATGGAGATGATTGATTAGGTTGGTCGTTTTAGATCCCGATCTTTGTAAATATTTTTTGGGAATTTATGTTAAATGAGAAGAACCATGCTTATTTTAAAATCTCTTTTGTTGGATTTTGTCTTGTTTGGAGAAACATGGATGCTTTTAGTTATATATTGATTAATTTTGCTAAAAGATCTATGTGTTGTTAAATTCAATCCATTTGTAGTACGTTCCCCTATTTTGATTGCTTTGTGTTGTGGGAGTGGTAGATATGTTGTTTTTTTGGTCTTCAATATCACAATTCTTCCTTTGCTGCTTTCTGATGGCATGGGTTTCTTAAAGATTATTTTCGATTGGTTTACATTTTTTTTAGATTCCATCAAGCTCAAATTTGAATCCATGGATCAACCCCCATATTTAATAATTCCCAGCTTTCAGCCTTCTTAGTTTAATTATATTGGACTTGTATTCTTGATTAGATTATATTTCATTTTTTTATTTTGTTTGCTATTAACATATGAAATTTTAGCAGCAGATTCCACAGTAAGTAGAAATATTAGAAAAGATGAATTAAAATTCTGCAGCAGAAATAATTCACGATGTATAAAACCGATGTAACTCAAAAGTTCAAAACATAGAGATCAATGTCGTATGTCATGTCTGTTCTACTTATTCTTTATTTGTGTTGACAACATAAGGATACACATGCTATATACTATCAAATTTGCTCAAACTTTTGTTGGAATTGTATACTAAAAGTATTTATGATTAAGTGTGTTTGTTTGATACACTATTCTTCATAAATGTGTTACATCAACATGGTCGCTATTTGATATAATAAACATACAATACAAACTATAATATCCTATTATCTTGCATATATAGGGATGATCATATGTTGTGTAGGAGATCACAGAGGATCATATGAACCGTTTGACCTAGAGAGGTATAAAGAACATCACTGCTAAGACAATCCCTGTCTACTTGATGTGTCGGTATATCTTTATGTATTGATGGGATCAACAGTGAGATGTGTCATTCTAATTGACATATGAATGAGCCAGATCTCTAGATACTTGTTATGATCTTAAACCTAATGGAAGGCTTAGGGGCATTCACACTTTGAGCGCACTTTGACTTGCTATGGTGGCGAGTCTTAAATGTACTCTTATAGCTGCATCTTGGGTGTGACAGTTTTGTGTGGCCTACTTAGGCTGGACATGTAGGTTATAATATCTACTTTAGGATGAGACATTCCCTGAGGAGCTCACAAGGTTCATTATGCTAAACCCTGCAGGTTGAATTATTTAATTCAGGCATAAGTGAAAAAGAGTGAGTGGTACTACTCAAGAAATAAGAGATTAATTAATTATGGTTGATTGTCATAAGCCATATGAATTAATGAATGTCCGGAACCTTAAATATGTAGATCATTCAAGTTTAATGCAATTCATTCCAAATAACGTGGTAATAAAGGGGTGAGTCAGCATTGTTTCCGTGGTGAAGGTAAAACAATGTTTTATTAATTAGTTATGTTCTAGGTTGGACATGGCATTAATTAATAAGGATGACCCACTTTATTATTTGCATTTGGTCTCTGGTCTGGCCCACAAAATGCTCAGAGCCCATTAGGGTTAGGGTTTGTAAACCCTAGCACTATATAAGCCCTTCTCTCTATCAGATCAATATACGAAACAATAGATTTAATATTCAACATAGAATATTGAGAGAAAAGAAAGAGAGGGGCGACGGCTGATCATGAGGATAAGGTGATCGACTTCTCCGGTTTTGATTCAACTCGATAGCGTATCCTCACCAGGTTTTTTAGGAGCAAGGGAACATATCAGATCTGTTGGAACACGATAGCTTTGATCGATTCCACATCCAGATCTACTTCATCATCACCATCTCCGATCTAGATCTGCAGATTAGAATCTGAAGTTCAGGTATTCCGTAGATCCATCCTCTGCAATTAAATATTAGGAGCATGCATATGGTTCGCCTGATTTATTCAATCTAATTTGTTTTTGATACCCTAAGAACGATCCAAACGGCTAAATTAATAAATGACAACTCACGTTGTCTATGGTAGACTCAATTCCAACAATTGGTATCAGAGCTAGGTTTGGATTTTTAGGCTCTGTCTTGAATAAATTAAGATTTATAAATATGTATGATTATATTTATTTTGGATGGATTTGAATAGTTGTGGATGGTTTTTGTTCTCGTGGCCTTTGAAGGGATTTGTGAACTGAATCACTAAATCCGTTAGCCGGGATCGTTAACTGGAATATCAAAAATAAATTGCTATGCCTACGATTAATCCTAGCATGCTCCTATTGATTATGCATAAAGGGGGTTTTGCGGAATACCTGGATTGTAGAAACCTGAAGAACGAGTGCGCAGAGATTTGATCCTCGATCCTTTTCCCGCGCACAAAGATTTATTCCTAACAGATTAAGGAATTAAATCTTTGAAAATTACTTAATAATTTTCGAAAACAAAGAGGGAGAGAAGAAAGAATACGATCACCCTGATCTGATCTTCTGATATGTATCCCAACTCTAATCCGAATATCTGGTGAAGATTCCCTTCGGATTCCTTGCTCGGTTGAGAAGCAGAATTTCCTCCTCGTTCTTAGATCTTAGTTGATCACCACAACTCCCAAAATATTGGTTTGTTGTGTTGCAACATATGATCTTGTGGTGTATTATTGTGTATTTTGATCTGAGAACTTGAGGCCTATTTATAGGAAAATACTGGACTTCTATTGGGCCTGAGTTTTCATGGGCCTGACCAGGGACCAGAATGGAAATAGAAAATAAGGCCTATCAATGAATTAATTCTCATATTCAACCCAGAATATAATTAATTAATTAAAATTGATTCATTCCACCAGAGAATCAATACTGTCCTACCTATTTGCTACCACATTTTGAGGTACGGGTTGCATGGACTCGGTATATCCCCAAATTTAAGGTTACAGACATTAGTTAATTAATTTAAGCTCTGACAAGCCATTTAATTAATTAACATCTTATATTCCTGAGTCAATCCACTCAAACCTTTTCACTTATGCTTGAACTTAATCAGCCTGTAGGACTTTAGCATAACGAACCTTTTGAGCTGCTCAGGGAATGTCACCATCCTATACTGGATGTGGTTACCTAGTTCCAGTACCAGACAGTCATACACAAATTGCTATCACTCAAGATACAGATATACAAGCTCAACTAGAGCCTTTCACTGTAACCTAAAGTGATACACAATCTGTGTATACTTCTGTACCTTCATATAGGCTTAGGATCTCATCAAGCCATAGAGATCTAGATTCTTTTAATGTCAGATAAAAGAATCGATCTCGACTTAGGTCCTTATCAATGTGTGCCCCACACCAGCATACCAAGCCATCCAAGATAAGATGCTTATTACTGCGTATGCTGCAGCCTACACTGACAGTTTATCCTGGAACTGTCTCACCTGTGATAACCATTTATATCTCGCTAGGTCAAAAGATCCATACAATCTTCCGTGATTAGTAACACACCGTATCATCTCCCTATCGACGAGATAAGATGATAATTGCGTTTACGACACATGTTTGTTAATTCAGACAGGAGATGAACATACAACATTTATGATTCCCAGTATATTAACCAATCGACCTTGTACATAATATACCAATCATAATGCTTTCAGTATATAAATCCATCAGCCATCTCATTTTGGTTTTTATTTTTCACCACGGGAAAATCTATGGTTAGATTGATAGGGAAAAATCTGTAATATATCTAGATCTATTTCTTTTGTATTTTTTTTCAATCTGTAAAAAATTTTCAAAAAACTAAGATGAAGATGAAGAAAAAGATTTCCAGCAACAGTTCAGCAACTAGCCACCACCCACCGGTCAGACGGCGGTCTCCGGCAGAGGACGGCGGTAGTGCGCCACGAAAACCCTAGGGTTTTTTATCTGCGCGCGGCTGGGCTGCCTCCCACCACGCGCACGCTCCTCCGTCCATCTAGCAATGTCGGCGGCCATCCCAGGCGTGCGTAGGGCCATCTATGGCGGTTCAATCTCGCATCCCGATGATGGATGCAATGAGTTCGCGAGGGTGGCGGTGGCGTGCAGCAGATCTGTGTTGCGCGCGGTTGTGCCGCCCCTTCACCGGCATTTGCGTGTCCATCTCTTTCCTCCTTCTCTGTTGTCGCCCATGGCGATGATGATGATGATGATGTCGGACGGCGGCCATGTGCAACAGATTGTGGAAGCAACAACAACACTGAATTGTGTTTTCTCACGACTGCAGCAGTTTTTGGCATGGTTGGCTGCGACCGGTGACTCTCCTCTGGCCGGTGACGTTGCGCGAGGGTGGAGGTAGGGGTGGGTTGGCGTGGCTGCGGTGGTCAGAGGCGGCGGCGGCTGCAATGGGAGCTGGCGGCTAGGGTTTCAAACAAACCCTAGGGTTTGTGCAGCTGGGCTTATTTTCGTGCTCCCTAGCCCGGAGGCGGCCCGGTTCAACTGTGAACCCTAGTTCTGGCTCACTATGCAGCCCGGTTTGTAGATTTGATAGTGGGAGCCCAATTTAGAAGATCTTTATCAAAATTAAAGCTTTGTAATAGATAAGTTTTATTTGTAATCACATTAGAGGGGCCACGAGAAATTTTTATTTGTTTATTTAATTGTTTTCTTATTATGATGTGATTTATTATATGCACACTAGTAAATAATAGGAAAGCATGTTTACTTGCTTCATTTATTTACTGTTTAAGCATGTTGTAATTATTTAATTATTGAGCAAGTTTTATGTCACTACAAGAAAAAAGCTCATAAACTACAATGAAAAGACAACGCTTTAGGCTTAAAACCGTTGTCGTAGAGTGATATTAGCCTAAACCGTTTTCTATTAGAATTTTAAAACGCAAAAAGACAACGGTTCGTCTTTACCGTTGTCGTTTAAGTGTTGTTGATTACATAAAAGACAACGATTTTTTTAAGTGTTGTTATTTTAGTGTTGTGAAATTTATTTACAATTAAAATTAATTCAAATCTAATATCCTAATATACTAAAAAGAAGAAAACCTAAATCCCCAAATTTCCTACCCACACATTGCGTACGCCTTCGACCCACACGACTGCGCCACTCCAACCTCACCCTCACCGTCGACCCACGGCTGCGCCACTCCAACCTCACCGTCGACCTACGGCTGCGCCACTCGCCCTCACCGTCGACCGACAAGTGGCGCGCCCTCTCCCTCGCCCTGAACCCAAACCGCGCACCAGTCTATCTCCCCATCTCGACGGCTCACACGCACGCACAGCCCCCCTGCTCGCCACTGCTCTTGTCGCGCACTACCACCTTCCCTGCCTTGGCTGTAGCACACGGTTGTAAGCCTGTAAGTCACTCAATTGTTGTCTGTAGCACACGGTTGTAGCACTCGTTTCTAATTTCCATTTGATTGTTGTCCTGTTGCTTTATCATATTCGTTATTTGTTGATTTATCAGATTTGAATTTATCAGCTATTCACACCTACTCTCAGTTTTATTTGTTGATTATTTTGGAGTACTCATGGTTGTAAAGCTACCATTGTGTTTTATTTCTACATAACTAGGCTAAGTTAAAGTCCACTCCATTGACATTTACCTAGACAAAAGCAAGGCTTGCTTTTCTTCCTTTTGATTAGACATGAACAGCCATTCTTGAATATGTATGTTTGGTTGCAATGCAGCATACCTCTTACGAGTTTTGCTTACCAATTAATGCGAGTTGTTGAGTCCTGCTAAAAATATTGTACATAAAAAGAGTTTATGAATGCGGATAAGATTGTGGAATATATCTATCCGGATCAAACTCAGTTTGTTCCCTAAGAATTAGATGAATTTCTTGCTCTCTTAGATCATATTGGATTGGATCTGTTGGCAGGAATTCTGGGTTTCTTTTTTTTTTCTTGCTATTTTGTATTATTATTGTCTTTCAAGATAATGCCGTGCACATAACTCAACTATTTAGTTTCACAACAATCACATGCAAAATGCTGCTACTTTACATGAATCAACTTAGCAAATTACCATCACTATGCTGATTGTTGTTCATGTTATATCATAAAATCATTCTAGTAAAGCTGTGAAGATTATGAATCCTTCTAAATGTAAGAGGTGCTACATGTACAAGCATCAAGTAAGCTAATGCAACATAGTTTATGTTCCGATGTATTCGAGGATGCTTGTAATTATAAGTTTAAGTCACATAACGATACGAACTCACTTGAATAGGATCCACATCTGATCTCTTTTCTGTTGTGCCTTTGACAGTTTCACCACTATCCCCGCTAGATCTTTCTTTATTCAAGCGTTCGAGAGTTGCCAGGAGCATTTGAACAGCCTAAACAAGAAGCAAATGAAGAAGACATCAAAATCTGTAAGTCTAAATATCCAAACTCAAGCTTCATTCAATTGACACTCAATGTTTTTTTTTTACTATCTGTTTTGAGAAGCTTCATTTACAAATGATTCTTAATTTATTATTCGAGTTTCCTTGATATTAAATCAAATAGTCTGTAGCTCTGCATTTTCTGTAGCTGTTCATTGCCTAATGCATATATTTGTTATTTTCTCTTGTAAATATGTAAACGCCTTTTATGGAATTAACAATAAGATTAGATTAGTTGATTAATTTGGAGAGATTTACTTGATAGATAAACATATGAGTAATTTGAAGTGTTTGTGAAATTTTAGTCTTTATTAACAACTAACAATATGATAAATCATCATTTTTATATAATTGAATGTATATAAAAGTTTGTATGCCGACAGTGATTAATAATAATGGGGCTGGTGGGTCGTATTAATAATGATAATATTTGACATTTCTAGATGTAGTTGACATTTCTCAGCTAGCTTAGTAGTGTCTAACTCAATAGGAGTGAGCTAGAAAAAAAAATATCAGAAATCAAATTAAATTAAAGATTTGCATTACTATAAGATAGGGATACCCGTAGCTTATTTTAAACTCCAACACCCAGAAAAATATCCTTTTTTTAAGTTGCAGCATAGATAACATTCTACAAAATTCTGAACAAGATCAAATGAAAAAATAGTACAATCTTAAATCATAAAAGTTTGTATTTCTAGAGCAATTATATTATATATTTGGTATACCTCCTCTTGAGAGCAACTATATGTTTTATTTTTTATCAGCTTCTATGCTAGATTCGTAATGGATAAGTCATGGATGTCAAAGAATAGGTTGAGTGATGAGTATATGGTTGGGGTGGAGTCTTTCATGCAGTTCGCTACATATAATGCACCTGATGAGGTCTTGATATCATGCCCATGCACAAGATGTGGAAATCTATCGAGTAAAAAAAAAGAAGTCGTGAGGTTGCATCTGTTAAGTAACGGTATATACTTAACATACCATACATGGATATGGCATGGTGAAAGATCTGCATCAAGTTACTCAATGCAGCATGAAGACGATCAATTTAGAGAACCAATTGATATGGTACTTGCTGCATATGAAGAAAATGATAATCCAAGTAAGTTCATACAATTACTTGAGGATGCAGAGAAACCACTGTATGATGGATGTACCAAATTCAACAAGTTATCTGCAATAGTGAAACTCTTTAACCTAAAGGCAAAACATAGTTGGAGTGATAGCAGTTTTACTGATCTTCTCACTATCGTTGGAGACATGTTACCTAATCCTAATGAATTACCTCCAACTATATATGAAGAAAAGAAAAGTTTAGTCTCAATGGGTTTGGAATATGAGAAAATCCATGCATGCTTTAATGACTGTGTACTATATAGGAATGAGTATGCAAAATATACCTCTTGTCCAACATGTGGTGCGTCGAGACGGAAAGAGTGCAGTAATGCTTCCATGAAAAACTCAATTCCTGCAAAGGTTTTATGGTACTTTCCACCAATTCCAAGGTTCCAAAGAATGTTCCGTAACAAGGATATTTCCATGGACTTAACTTGGCATTCCGATCAGAGGGTTAAGGATGGTCATCTACGTCATCCAGCAGATGCTCCCAATTGGAAAGTTGTTGACCATAGGTGGCCAGAATTTCACGGTGAACCTAGACATCTAAGATTAACATTATCAGCTGATGGTATCAATCCTCATAGTCTGATGAGTTCCAAGTACAGTTGTTGGCCGGTCTTACTGGTCATTTACAATCTTCCACCTTGGTTATGCTTTAAGAGAAAGTTCATCATGCTTACTTTATTGATTTCGGGTCCTAGGCAGCCGGGCAACGACATTGATGTGTACTTGGCACCTTTAATTGATGACTTGAAACAATTATGGGAAGTAGGAGTTCCACCGTATGATGCTTTTCGTGATGAACGATTCTTACTTAACGTCGTATTGTTATGTACAATAAACGACTTTCCAGCTTATGGTAATTTATCAGGGTGCAAGGTTAAAGGATACAATGCATGTCCTATTTGTGGTGAAGACACTTGTGCAACCAGGTTGAAACATAGTCGGAAAATGTCATACACCGGCCATAGAAGGTTTCTTGAAAAATATCATCCTTATAGAAGGCAGAAGAAGGTGTTTGATGGGACACAAGAATTCAGACCTGCACCAAAACCAATGAGTGGGAGCAAAATTTTGCAAAATGTTACTAATATACATTGCAAGTGGGGGAAATTGAACAAAGCCAATAAGGATGATGATAAAAGAATTTGGAAGAAGAAGTCAATATTCTTTGAACTTGAATATTGGGAGCATCTACATGTGAGACACTGTCTAGATGTGATGCACATTGAGAAGAATATATGTGAAAGTCTACTTGGTACCTTACTAGACATCCCAAATAAAACAAAGGATGGGTTAGCCTCGAGACAAGATCTGGTACATATGAATGAGAACTCCGTTAGCTCCTGTTGAGGGTGAAAAGCGAACATATTTGCCACCGGCTTGTTATACACTTAGTAGGGCTGAGAAAAAAAAAATTGCGAATCCATGTCTCGAATGAAGCTTCCTTCAAACTATTCATCAAATGTGAATAAGTTGGTTTCCTTGAAAGATTTGAAACTGATTGGGCTTAAGTCACACGACTGTCATACATTAATGCAACAATTACTTCCAGTGGCAATCCGTGGTGTCTTACCAGATAATGTAAGATATGCTATCACTAGACTATGTTTCTTCTTCAATGTGATATGTAGCAAAGTGATTGATGTCTCGAAGTTAGATGATATCCAACAAGAAATTGTGAAGACGTTGTGCTTATTAGAAAAATACTTTTTGCCATCATTTTTTGATATCATGGTTCATTTAACTGTGCACTTAGTACGGGAAATCAAGTTGTGTGGACCTGTATGGTATAGATGGATGTACCCATTTGAACGGTACATGCGAGTGTTGAAGAGTTACATGAGAAATCGAAATAGGCCTAAAGGATGCATGGCTGAACATTTTATTGCTGAAGAGGCTGTTGAATCTTGCTCAGACTTCCTATCAAATGTGCAAACCTGTGGCATCCCAGAATCCCAACATACGGCTCGACTAAGCAAGCCTCTTTCAAGTGCAATTGTCTGTTCAACTACATCCGAGGAGTTGATGCAAGCACATCTTGATATACTCTCTAATGATGTTGAAATCGATCCGTATATCAGGTAATCAAGGCAACGCGTGATATTTTCATTTAATATTATTTATATATCTACCACTAATACATATGTAATCTTTACATCTATAGTGAGCACATGACCCATTTAAGGACAACGTCACGAAACAAGCCG
The DNA here is from genome assembly GCA_026898455.1 of Plectranthus barbatus. Lineage (NCBI taxonomy): Eukaryota > Viridiplantae > Streptophyta > Magnoliopsida > Lamiales > Lamiaceae > Plectranthus > Plectranthus barbatus. The sequence goes on from JAPKLW010002219.1 coordinate 84,055, forward strand.
CCAGCATGGTATCAAGGCAGACATAATCGATTTTTTGGTAGTTAGTTGCGTGATCGAGTAAGTTTCAAAACTATTAAATATTATTAATTAAGTGCTCAAAATTAATTCTTGAAAAATGTATTTTATACAATTTATATTATAGGTTGCAAGAGAACTAGCTCGACCAAGACACAAAGTATCAGAAAAGTTAAGGTGGATTGTAGAGGGGCCTAGTAGCCATGTATTGAAGTATGATAATTACTTAGTAAATGGGGTAACTTTCTACACCAAACAACGCGATGCAGTGCGAACTGTTCAAGACTCAGGAGTAATCATAATTGCTAAAACTATGCAAGTTTCTAGTGCGAAAGACAAAAATCCTGTTGTGTCTGACATGACTTTCTATGGAGTTATTGAAGAGATATGAGAACTTGATTATCATAAGTTCTGAATTCCAATGTTCAAATATAATTGGGTACAAAATAATGTTGGCATCAAAGTTGATGATCTTGGATTCACATTGGTGAACTTACATAGGATTGGATTTAAAAATGACTCTTTTATTTTGGCAAGTCAAGCAAAGCAAGTTTTTTATATCGAAGACCCCGTTGATTCTGAATGGTCTGTCGTACTTGCAACACCATCGAGAGAGTACGCTCAGTTTGAATCTGCTGATGATTTTAAAGAGATCCACCGTCCTTCTTTTAGTAAAGCATTGTGTGAAAAGAATGACGACACCAGTGATGAAAATGAACCACAATACATCCGACTTGATTGCGATGGGACTTGGATTGAAAATAAACTACAAAATGAACCAGAATTGCCTATAGGTACCTTTGTTTGATTAGAGATATGCTTATATTTTTCTTAAATTGCTAAGAGATTTATGTGTTGTTCCTTGTTATAATGTTGTTAAGTTATACTCCCTCCGTCCCAGTTGATTAGTCCCCTTGAGATTTGACACAATAACCAATGCGAGTAGAGATAGAGGAAATGAGTATTTTATTAATGAGTGAAGACTAACTTTCCATTTTAGGTAAATGGACAATTAAATGGGACAGACGAAAAAGGAAAGAGGGACTAATGAGGTGGGACGGAGAGAGTAATATTTTTAAACTTCACAATCTAACCCTTTTTGTCTGCATTGTTTATTGTCAAAAGTCGAAGGTAGATGAGGCTGGAACTGATGCAACACACAATTCTACATCCAAGACCGAGAAAACTCTAAGAGGAAGAACATGGATGCATTGCCTTGCAGTTCAAAGAGTTAATGGGGTAAAGAAAGATGTAGAATTCAATGACCTTGGGCAGCCCATTGGGACAGTTGCATCTCAGATGCAAAGTTACATTGGGGTCTTGGCTAGGGAAAAAGTTAGGATAACTTTTAACAAATGGACAGATGTCCCGAACGAAGTAAAAGATCTTATTTGGGATTCGGTAAACGTAAGTTATGTTATATTTTTCAGTTTTACTTATTGCAATCTGATAATACCTTTTAATATGATTTATTTTATTTGATATCACCTATTACAGTTGTCTTTCAATGTTCACCCTCGCTGGAGGGTGGAATGCCTGAAATCTGCTAATAACAAGTGGCGCTAGTTCAAAGCCGAACTCACTACCCATTTTATTTTTAAAAGATTAGATTCACCGGACTTGAGTGATCCACCATCAAAGTATCGTTTTATCAATCCATATGACTGGACTACGTTTCCTTGATTGACTGACAATTTCAAGGTAAATTGTTTAATTTGATATATTACATGTTTTAATACTTTCATGCAAAAATTTACATAGATGCTTCATCATTTACATAGGGTTTGAGAAAGAAACAACAAGATCGAAGGGATTCATCAGTTTACCCACATCGTCTATCACGCAAAGGTTATGCAAAATATGCTGCTGAAAATGTAAGTGTCTTTGAAATGAGATAAATAATGAGCTTGAAATGTAAGTTAGTCAATTAATATGTTTAATTTTTCATTCTTGCAGCCTTCATTGGTGTCAAATTGTATTGAAGTTACTTAAACTACACTTTGGGTGGAAGGAAGAAAGTCCAAAGGTGGAATACATGAAGGAGATGGTCTAAAAGAAAAAGTTGCTAAGATTGTAAGTTAATCATCATACTCTCTTGTGCATTTATATATGGTTGTAAATATTCAGATAACGGAAAAATGAAAAACTGAATTGTAAATATTCAGATAACGAAAGAATTATGACAACAACAACACTTAAATTAGTGACCAGAGGCTGCAAATATCTAGAAAGTTGAGAATCAGATATATTAGGATAAAATAGATAGATGAATTTAGAGTGAAAATGATTAACTCATCTGTTGATCTGCTGTGAGTTGACTGTTGTATATCGTTCAGCACCATAGCAAGCAATATTGCCAGTTTGGGATGAGATTGACAAAAACCAAGGAAATGTCCAATTACCAGATCATACAAATGCTTGATAATTAGCTGTTTAAGTTCTTTAGAAAGAAATAGTTGGTTTGCTATTTCAAATTCATAAATTCTGCACTTGCAAGCCACTTAACTACTTGGCAGAATAAGCAGACTGGATATTTTATCCTACAATGTGAACCTAGCAGACCCCTTGTCTTCTTTCACCTACTTTTTTTAATATTTTGTATAATTACAAAATAAACAGAACCTTGGTGGTTTACTAGGAAATATTGTATGACATAATATTTATGGACCATGGTATATTCAATAATAAATATATCATATATTACCCAATAATAAATGGTGCCTATTGATGAGTGAGAAATCAACAAATAATTAGTGGTTGAATTTAGTTAAAGCAGCACGGTTAATAGTTTAAGTATTTAGGTTTACATATATTATATGTCAAGGGCAATTATATATTCATTTGAAGATCATAGAAAGGCAAACCACACTAAGACAGAAATAAGTATTTTGTTATCATATAAAAAGCTACATATTGTCAAAAAAAAAAAAAAAAGAAGAAAAAAAAAATTTGAACCCAGTCTTAACCACTTCATTTAGACTTCAATTTAATAAAGCAGTCATTAAAAAGGCCAAAGATTTATTCTTTAAAGATATTAATACTTAATAGTTTAACTAAATTTAAAAAATCTGGTAATATTTTATCTTGCTACATTGCGAATAATGTAAAAAAATGAAAAAGAATTCAAAGCCCGCATATTAAATCAAGAAAGCCCACCCTGATTATTAATGAATTTTGACATGTATTGTATTTCTTTGGTGCATTTCTTTGATTATTAAAGTGTTTGGCACCCTGTACTCACCTAATTATTCGAACTTCATTTATATAGCAAAATTGATAAATATGAATAAAATTGGTGCTATTTTATTTTAATATAATATATAAATTACCCAATAATAAATAGCCAAAGCATTTCTTGAATAAGTGGTGCCTCTTAGCAGGATCCTTAGGTTTGCTCTTCATCTGCCCGTGTAATTTCTTCCCACTACTACTGAAATGCAATCAAGGCCATTAGATATAACATATTGTATGTACATATTCAAGGGCAATTCCTCCTACCTGTACCCGAATCAGCAGGAGGCAAGCTAGTGATCACCTGAAACATTGTGAAATAAGTAATCTCGTGCATGACTGAAAAACAGAATCAAATAGATAGATGGATGTTCAAATGGTACCTTAAAACTATATCCTTGATCAATCAAAAACTGCTGCCTTTTGGTTAAATATGAGAAGTTTATTGCACAAAAATTCTGATCCCCAAAAATTAATCATAACAATTTAATTTTTGTATTTATTTTTATTTATAGGGCAAACTTGTTGAATTGAAGTTGGAGTTAGGCCCCGAAATTGTTGGATATGGTACAGTTGTTAAGGTCCATGGACGAGATGGGCAAGATGATAATTTGGATGCAAATTGAATGAGAATAACGATTGATGAGGCCTTGCTTGAAGATGCATATTTGCCAATTCCAACTGACAATTGCCAAAGCATTGGTGAAGGTGTAGGATCCCACGTTATTTGGCCGATACACCTTCTGAAATTGAAAGATGAGGTAACAATATATTATTACATTAATATTATATTTATTCTATTGGTAGTAGTTTGTTTTGATCATTATATGCAACAAACTTCATGTAGAAATCAAAGAGGCAAAAAATTCAAGAACAAACAGAGCCTACAATAGATTTATCATCTGTCCCGAAGGAGCTACGTATGATGTACAAGTATTGCAAAGTCTTAGGGAGGTCCACCATTAAGCTAAGACTTGATGATGATATCTTCAACTTCAAGCGTGTCATTTACATACATCTACAAGATGTCGAGCCCTTCTGTCAGTTGCAGCCAATATCATATAATTGTATTACTGTGTACATATGGTAAGTAAATTAACGTTATTGCATTTTATCAACTTCTGTTTGTTTAATGATTTTTTTTTCATTTTGATTATTATTAGGTTCTTATTTATAAGAATCAAAGAATTGAAGAAAGAGGCCAAGTATCGGTTTGTTGATCCATATGTTATAGGGCACATACCGTCAACCAAAAATGATAAGCAATCTGTTGATGAAAGAACCGAACGAAGGTCCACATAATTGGCAGCCGGACTAGGTGGTACCTTACATAATCAACTTGTATTCGCACCGTGTAATGTGGGGTGAGTAATAAGTTGACTTTATTTTGGTTACATGAAGACTTAAAAATATTTATTCTAATTTGTGGGTGTTGATATATATATGTAGTGAGCATTGGATTCTGACGATTATTGACCCTCACAAGGAGGAGGTTGCAATTATGGATCCTCTTTATAATGGCATTCGTGATGGTGTTTGGAAACAAGTGGTTAATGTGTAAGTTTTTTTTCCCTTTACGTTATTATTTTATTTTAAAGACTTCAAATTTCGTTACTGGACAAACTAACTTATTTAGTTCATATTAAATAAGGGCCTTGAAGATTTTTGGAACACAGAAGCAACAAAATAAAAGAAAGACTCCTAAGTGGATTATAATCAAGGTATGTTTGTAACTTATGAAAGTCGTAGAATGAAGATGAATAAACAATTAATAAATTGATTTCAAACATAGGGTCCTAAACAACCAGATGGATTCCAATGTGGATACTATGTGATGCGATACATGAGAGACATTATTGAGGCTAATGGTGGTGAGACGATTTGTTCGCTACAATCATTGGTAATCATTGTTTTGGTTTTGTTTTTTTATTTTCTCTACTATGTTTATGTTATTGTTTGTTTGCTCTCATACAAACTGTTTATTTATATATATATATATGTTTCCTCTCTTGGTTTCGAAAGTGTGGTTATATGCATATGCTTCAGGTTATGCTACATGTATATCATTGTTGTTCATATTATTTTAATCTATATATTTTTTGTTATTTTGTTTACAGTTCAGTAACTGTTACTCCTCTGAGGACATTGACGTTGTGCGCAAGGAATGGGTTGAATTTATTCAAAATCGTTTATGATGGACATATGTTTATTTTTAATTTTAGGATATTAATTGATGTACTACTATTTCCTTTGTATTTTGGAGTTTTGTATTTTGGGAATTAAAGAATAAATATTTTTATTGTATTTTTGAATTATTAATGGTAATTTGTGATTTTAATTTCATTATTCAATTATATTATTTTGTTTGCAAACAGATTAAAAAAAAATCTACGACAACGGTTTAGAACCCTTGTCGTTTACATTCCAAAACTGTTGTCGTAGGTGTAAAAGCGTTGTCGTAGATATATGTACAACAACCGTTGTCGTAGAGTGAGTGAAAAAGCGTTGTCGTAGAGATATATACAACAACAGTTTGTTGACATCTACGACAATGGTTAACAAGCGTTGTCGTATGTGTCTACGACAACAGTTAATAACCGTTGTTTATTAGCGTACTTTTTTTACCCCTACAACAACAGTAAAAAATAGATGGAATCATATTAATTTATGATGGAATTTTAGATGTGACATAATTTATGAGACAAAAAATAATGCGTGTGCATGAAACCTTTAGAATTTAAAATACTAAGATGAATTTTGATTCTTTTCTAACTAAAATCATTAGACCTACACAAATACGACCCCTCATTGGAAGTAAGGTGTCTCGAAGTGTAAACGTCTACTTAGTAGCTTGAGTTAGAGGTCCCTTAACAGTTTTAATGCGACGAGGTTTCTAAATAAAATATTTAGTTTAAGATGAGAAGTGGGAGCCTCTGAGCAAACGTCTACTTAGTATCTTCCAGTTCCAAAGGCAAATGACAGGCTTTTCCAAAGACCAGCCTATAAGGGGACATTCCCAATGGAGTCTTATAAGCAGTTCTAAAGGCCCAAAGTAAATCATCTAGGTGTTTAGACCAATCTTTGCTGGTGACATTCACCACTTTCTCCAGCACACTCTTCACTTCTCTATTTGAAAGTTTCGCCAATCCATTGGTCTAAGGGTGATAAGATGTAGACACCTTGTGAGTGACATTGTACTTGGCCAACTATGTTGTTAAGCTTTTGTTCATGAAGTGAGTGCCTTCATCACTGATTATTGCTCTGGGTGTACCAAATCTTGTGAAGATGTTCCTGTGAAGGAACTTCATGACTGTGGTTAAATCATTATGGGCACAAGCCTCGATCCATCTGGACACATAATCTACTGCCAACAGAATGTATTCATTTCCAAAAGACATTGGAAGGGACCCATGAAACCCATTCCCCAGACATCAAACAGTTCTACCTCAATAATATTGTTCAATGGCATTGCATTCCTGGCTGGCAAATTCCCAACCCTTTGACACCTATCACGACTTTTCACAAACAAATAAACATCCTTAAACGTTGAAGGCCAAAATAATCCTGACTGAAGAACCTTTGTTACATTTCTCTGACCACCATAATGCCCTCCATATGCTGCAGCATGACATTCTGCCAAAATTAACTGCATATCTTTTCTGTTACATATCTCCTGAAAATTTGATCTGATCCCAATTTATACAAAATTGGATCATCCCAATAATAGTACTTCGTGTCATAAAGGAACCTCTTCAGTTGCTAACCATACACTCTATAAGGTTTCCTCCCAGTTGCCAAGTAATTTGCTATGTCTGCATACTATGGAGCTTCTTATGCACAACTCATCAATTGCTCATCTGGAAATTTGTCATTAACTTGCTCATTAACATCTTCCCCATAGGGGTTTTCGAGTCTTGAGAGATGATCTACTACTTGATTCTCAATCACCTTCTTGACTTTGATCTCCATGTCAAACTCTTGTAGTAACAGTATCCATCGTATAAGCCTTGGCTTGGCATCCTTCTTTGCCATCAAATACTTTATTGCAGAATGGTCAGTATATACGATAATCTTAGATCCTACAAGATCAGATCTGAACTTGTCAAAGGCAAAGACTACAACCAACAACTCCTTCTCCGTAGTTGTATAGTTCCTTTGAGCTCCATCAAGTGTTTTACTTGCATAGTAGATCACTCTGAAGATCTTGTCTTTCCTCTATCCCAGAGCAACTCCCAGAGCATAATTGTTAGCATCACACATCAGTTCGAATGGAGAATTCCAATATGGAGGTTGCATCACGGTTGCAGAAACAAGTGTAGATTTCAATCTCAGTAAAGCTTCCTCACATTGTGGAGAAAATTCAAACTTCATGTCCTTTTTAAGTAACTCAGATAAAGGCTTAGCAATATTTCAACCTCTTCTTCTTAGATAGGATGTCTTTCAAAAATTTCACATAGGTAGGCATTTTCTCAAGTGCTTCTACCAATGGAACATTGATGTGAATTTGCTTCAGCATTTCCAAAAATTTCTTAAACTGCTCCTCTTCTTTTTGCTTTTTGAATCTGACTGGATATGGTGGAGGTGGTGTAATCATACGCATCCAAACCAGATTTCCTCTTGGTTTTGGTTGCGTTTATCTCAGAATTTCCACAACTTTTTTCCATAAGATCTTTTTCCATCCTGGGTTCAGGAAGCATCTCTTCATTCTCTGCTGGTTTTTCCTTCACTGGATTTTCTTTGCTTGCAGCAGCTCCTGAAGATGATCATTCTCGAACTTCTTGAGGTACAACTCTTCTTTCCTCAAATTTCTTTCCATTCCTTATGTAACTACCTTGCATTGCTCTTTTCCTCCCTTTAGGTTTTCAGTGTTGCTAGGCAAGGTGCCTTGTGGCCTGTTTCTCAGCTCGTTAGCCAACTGTTCTATTTGCACCTCTAAGTTTCTCAATGAAGAGGTTTGACTTTGGATGAGAGCATCTTGACTCTTTAAATGCACTCATTATGTGTCATGAACTCCATCATCTCTTCCATAGATTTTTCCGGTTTAGGAGATGGTGCTTCCAAATTTTGTTGCTGATTGAATGATTGTTGATTGTAACCTCCTTTGTTGTAAGAATTATGTTGCTCCCTTGCTGCAGTATTATGATTTCCCTGTCCAGACCAAGAGAAGTTTGGATGATTCCTCCATCCAATGTTATAAGTGTTTGAATAGGGATTATTGCTCTGATGATGTTGATTCATATTCCTCATATAACAGACTGAAGCTGGGTTCGATGGACAATCCTCAAATTGGCGTCCTTCCCCACAGTAGATACAACTCAAAGCCACTGCAGATTCTGAAGGCACTGAGGTAACCATGGCTTGGCTAGTGTTCTTCTCTATGTTCTTCATATTTGCTCCCAAAGCCTCCATTTGTGATGTCAGAGCAGTGAGGGGGTCTTTTTCAAAAATACCAGCTACCTTTGGAGTTAAAATTGTTGCAGCTCTTGAATTTGACCAATAGTAATTGTTTGCAGCAATCTTATCTAGAATCTCACAATCTTTATTGTATGTTTTATCTAACAATGCTCCCACAGCAGATGCATCCACAACCATTCTTGAATTTCCACTTAGACCATTGTAGAAAGTCTCAATCTGAATACAATAGAGTATCCCATGGTTAGGACATCTTCTAAGCAGCTCCTTAAACCTTTCTTAGGCTTCACTAACAGATTCATCCTCCTGCCTGAAGGACATGATAGTGCTTCTGCATCGAGCATTCCTAGTTGGAGGGAAGTATTTCATCAAAAATGTTTCAGCTAACTTGTTCCAAGTGGTAACAAGCCTTGGTGATAGATTAGTCAACCATGTTTTAGCACTATCCCTTAAGGAAAAGGGAAACAATCTCATCCTCAAATCCTCTGGAGTTACTCCCTGTAACTTGAAATTATCACAGACCTCAAGAAAAGACCTCAAATGTAAATGAGGATCCTCGGTACCCATTCCCCCAAACTATCCCAAACTCTGTAACATTTGAAACATAACAGGCTTCAATTCAAAGTGTTGTGCTTCCACAGCAGGTCTAACTACTCCATGATCAAACTCATTCAGCCTTGGAGCTATGTATTGTTGTATATCTTTGTTTCTGTCATCAGCTAAAGCTACCACATTCTCTAGAATCCCTTCTCCATTTCCTCCACCTGGTGGATTGCCTTCAGCCATTTTCTTAATTCTCTACTTTCTTCGGTTCCTTCTGATTGTTCTCTCAATTTCTGGATCAAATGGAAATAGTTCTCTCTTAACTTCCTCACTCATACACAGTTAGCATCCCTACAATTATAGAAAATGTTTAGTTTTCAGCAACTTCAGTCAGCTAAATATGCATGTGAAATCAAACAATATAACAGCATCCAGACTTAATATCAATCACTCCACGGCAACAGCGCCAAAAACTTGTTGTGTGCTATGATGCGTTACCGTTTAATACGCAAGTGCACGTAGTCTAACAAGTAATATAGATCAAAATCCAGATATCGTACTAAAGGAAGTGAAAGTAAGTTATGCACATAATATTGTTTTTAACCCAAACATAAAAAGCTTAGCTCATGTTCGAAATAGGAAAATAGAAAATGGTTATCATGTTCATCTTCCTAACCATTTCCTAACACAAAATAACTTGCTTAAACTCAAAATAAAATCAGACAAATCCTTGATCACTTAGTTCTCAGCTCCAATTGCGCACAAACTCCTCTTGCTTCTCTTGCATGCAATTCTCCAATTGTCTCCGTGTGTGTATCCCATCTCTCTCCTTCCAAAATATCTTCCTCTTTTCAGCTCAACTTCATCTCTGCTCTACACGTGGCTCTTCATCTTGCCTTTCATCTCTGGCAGCTCACACGGTTGACACCAGTCCAGCTTTTGAGACACAATCTGAAAAGTGTGAAGATCTTGTTTGTAGGTGGTCCCAAAATTGCTTTTTCAGAAGGTAAGCCATGCAGTTCCCATGCTGCAGCAATCAACTATTCCTCGACATGTTACTGCTAAGCTCCAGCATAATATTACCTGCGGCAACACTTAAACAATTCTTTGCAAAAATCCATAAATTAAGCTAAACACCACCTAATAGACAAAGACAAGACACACCAACTAATTAATCTAAATTTTACTATTTATCCTAATTAATTGACATAATTCAAGACATATTTAACCAAATCAAAATAGAAATAATAACTCTTTACGAGAGTTATCCGTCTACAAAATTTACAATGCTAAAACTAAACAGTAAATAACTAAAGATTCTTTACAGATAAACATAATAACAAAGTTTAAACAAGTGAAATGTTGATAGAGATTGCCACAAGGATGAATTCCTTCAATCCTAGAGAAATTGTCATCAGGATTCCTCCTTCGGCCAATACCCAACTCTCTTCACTGTTTCTTAGCTATCCTCTTTGTAATTTCTATATGTAGCTCTGTCTGTCTCGATTGAAAGTGTGCTCTACTCTCTCTGCCCCTTTTATATGCGGCTCTCACTTTAAGAAAGTATCCTTCTAGTTTTCTACATGTATCTTTGTGTTGCCTTAATTATCCCTGCTGATGTGGCAACAGTCTCAGGCACTTTGGTTTTTTCAGCTCATCTCAGCTTTAATCCTCCAAGTTAGCTATGTACAGGTGACCCATTTGAGATGACAGTTTCTCTCTCCCCGACTTTCTCTCTCTTGCCACTCAACTTGCTACAACATGTTTTCAACATCTTTCACTTTCCTTTGGGATTTGCACTTAATATTCACCTGCATTATTTCATGAACATCTAGATACAAAAAGGGTTAAATTGCAGACACCATTTACCTAAAGACTACTCATGCATAAACATGCTTATTAAGGCTTAATTAGACTTAAGCAAGACTCAAACTAACTCGAATTTATTGGATTAAAGGTATGTATACAACTCTCTTAAGAGAGTTAGCAATATACTAAATGAAAGTAGTTCTAAAAAATTACACTTTTCCTACTTTTTCGCTCAAAAACATCACATCAACAATAATATTATTTTTTATTTTCATTTTATTTACTATTTTCATGTACAATAAAGGATTATATTTTTTATCCTTTTAAAATATTACACTTCCTAATTTATTATATTTATTAATTTTTAAGTTGTACAATTATAATTTTTTATGGACTATCAAGAAAAGGAATAGCAAGAAAAATTCGTACTCTTACAGATTACCCTTAGCTGGAGCACTTGCTTTTAAACCAAACTCATATATATAGATTTGTATTTATTATAACTTCTTTTATTATTATTATAAACTTTATGATCTACTAACATATAATATTAAATAAAAATTATATATATTTAAAAATTACTAAAAATATATAAATATATAACTTTATTAATAATATTTTAATATTATAAAAATATATTATATATTTAATTCACGCATGGCAGCGGGTGTAATTCTAGGGCTATAAATAAAAGGGAACTTAGGCAAAAGCCTTCCAAATGAGACTTATATTAAAGATTGTACTTTTTAATCAAGTTTTTAAGTACATAATTATATTTAGTGCAAATAAATTTTAGTACATAGCATAATTATATTGATAAAATAAAAAAATAATATATATCTTATTATTTAAATTGATGAACATAAATGAGAGAAAATAAACATCCCTTACGTTTTATTTAACTTATTAAAGCTCAAACCAATATAACTCAAATCTCCCTATATTTGCCATCACTGAATTTCAATTTTTTTCTTTTGAATTTAAATGCATTAATTTACAAAACGCTTAATCCACTTAATTTTATAGGTGTTAGTAAAGACGAGAGTAGAAACGAGATGTCTAATTCAAAATCAATGAATGATTGCTAGAAATAGTTGAATGCTCGATATTAATGAAAAATGTGGATTCGATTTTGTGACTTTCGCCCACTTCGAAAAATATTTCAAAAGAACCATAAAAAAAAATTGGCTAAAACAAAAAATATTGAAAAAAAAAAAGAATAAATCATGTGTTCTAAATAAAGAAAATGACATTCTAGTTCAATTAAATATTTTCTTTAATGAAAGAAAACATGCAATCTGAGTTATAAATTTATACTTTATATTGGTTGACTCTCTATATGATTGAAATAAGCCTAGATAAAAATTACATATAAATTTCAACAGTCCATTAAAAATGCGTACTAATTAATTAATTAAAATTTGATACCACGCATACAATAAATCCAAATAACAAAACACTAATCATATTTAAATAAATGCATTACTATTAACTTTTAAATGCATTACTATTGAAAAAGTTAATAGTTCGCCCTGGAAAAAAACTTTTTTTTTTAACTAAGCTTTCAGTAAAGTGTAAGATATCCAAAAACTAATAGTTCACCTTGCCTGGACCAAAAGGACTCCATTTTCTACCAGCTGTGTGTGCCAATGAATACTGTGACCTAAAACTTGAGACTAAATGAAAAAGGGATCTTCTGCATAGAATTAGAACCATGGATGACTCGACGACACGCACCAATCAGACCATGAAATTCTGCGTATCAGAAGGAAGTGCCAAACGAAGTCCATCAAGTTCAGGCTTTGCAATTATTTGGCAACCTAAACGAGACCTGAGGGGAAAAAAAAGTAACACAGATAGATATATGATAACTTTGGACCCCGGAAAGAAAAGGAATTGATGGATTTCAAGCAAACGACGTACGTCTTTGTGAGGCCCAATGCGAGATCTAACATGTCAAGTTCCTCATCAGTTGGATCTGCCAATTTGTTGTAATGGTCTCCATCCTGGCAAAAGCATCAAAAGTTATTTACAACAGTGAATAATAGTCTTCTGCTGCTGTCTGAGTGTGTGTATTATGAAATAGTGGCATTTCGGGTTGTGGCTTTACCATCACAATAACATGGCAAGTGGAACAAGCCATTGAGCCTTCACAAGCTCCTACAATCAAACTCATGAGGCTAAGCTAGGTTAATAAACAAAAAAATGTATATGTTAACAGAGTTGCAAACATTTTATTCAAAAAAAAACAGAGTTGCAAACATTTAACCTACAAGAGCGAACAGATTGCACATTCACCTTCGATATCTATATCATTATCAAGTGCAGCTTCTAGCATTGAGAATCCCACAGGGACCTTGATATGCTTCTCCTCTCCATCCTTGTCCACAAATGTAACATTTATTCTGCAGAACACAAAAGAATGAGCTATAGAGTAGAAGTCACATATCAGATTTTAACATCAAATATCTTCTCCATGAAATTCAGTTGGGTTGTTTGCAGTTTTAAGCAATGTCAAAGAACATAAGTGGACATGACATGACAGCATTTCAAGCGAAATAGTAAATGATCATTAATTCATACCAAGACAATAATCATTATGAATGCCATATAAAAATCTTTCCTACCAAGTGGAAATCAAATGGATGAACTTTAGGAAATACACGATATTTACCTTTTTGGTTCTACATCCCCTTCTTCCAAGTCCAGTTTAGCTACGGTAGTGAGGTGCCTCTGAATATAGAGGAAGACAAAAAGATTAAATTAGTTACCCATTTCATTGCATTGAAAAAGAAAACAGAACACACTATCAAATGAAGTAAGGGAAAAAGAATTAAAAAACACACCAAGGTCACATGTCCAAGCAGCACAAAACAGAGAGAATGATAGAAACAGAAACAGAAACAAGAGAGCAGATAATATGTGAACAAGAGAAAAAGGAACGGCAGAAAAGAATGGAAATAAACATATTATCAAACTGAAAGGAAAATTCAAAGTTTGAACATGAAATTTGTGAATTGGCCTAATTTTCCTATTCAAGGTTGGAAACCTTCCAACCCATTTCACTCGAACCACATTGATGTTTGGGGACCATCTAGGACTCCAATTGTCACTGGTAAGAGATGCTTTGTAAATTTCATTGATGAACACAACAAGGTAACATGGACTTTTCAATCAAAGACAAATCAGAAGTACCTAGAATTTTTCAAAGGTTTTATAGCTTAATTAAAACCTAATCTTAAACAAAAATATAGGTTTTCTGGAGTAATAACGGGAGAGAGTTTGCCAATAAAGAACTGGAAATCTTTTTCAAGGAAAAGGGAATTGCTCATCAAACTTCCAATGTTTATACACCACAGCAAAATGGTCTGGCTAAGAGAAAAAAGACATTTGCTAGAAGTAACAAGATACTTGTTGTTTACTACAAGAGTTCCTCAAAAGTTCTAGGGGAGGCTGTCTTACATGCCACATTTCTCATAAATAGACTTACATCTAGAGTGTTAAGTTTTAAAACTCCTATAAAAAGTCTTGAATCACAATTTCGAGGGTTAAAATTGTTTGGAACACTGCCTTTAAAGGTGTTTGTCAGTGTTGTATTTGTTCATGATCATGATACCTCTAAATCCAAACTTGATCCTAAGGCTTTTAAAGGGTTTTTCATTGGATATTCAAGGAGTCAGGAAGGTTTTAAATATTTTAATCCCACTTTAAATAAAACAATAGTGTCTATGGATGTTACCTTTCATGAAGGTAGATCCTATTTTGACACTCTTGTAAGGGGGAGAATTTTACTACAAAACATGAGTTTGAGTTTAAGTTAGAACCTTCAGGATCTAACCTATTTCTGGTGTTAGAATCCTCAGCTCCCTCGGGATCTAACTGAGTTAGTCAAGTTACATCCTCTCCTCTGGACGGTATGGATCGAGGCAGGTTTGGGTTGGTATACATTATACTCCAAGAAACAAAAAACCAAATCACATAATATCCTCAAGATCAACTCAGGGGGAGAGTTTAGAAATGTCTAGCTCTAGTTCAACATGTAATCATATGTTTGATCCATGTTACTAGTGAACTCGGTGAGGAGTATTTTTTGCCTATAGCCCTTAGAAAAGGAACCAGGGTCCTGCACACACCACCTATTGCAAATTTTGTATCTTACAAAAGGATCTCACCAAATTATACCTTCATTTCACAAAGTTCAGATGTCTTTATTCCTAAAACTACAGAGGAAGCTCTTAGTGTTCTTGAATGGAGGCTAGTTGTTCTAGTAGAGATGAAAGGCTTAGAGAAGAATGCCACTTAGCAAAAACTGTCTTTACCTTGTAGTAAGAAACTGGTAGGCTACAAATGGGTGTTAATATAAAGTATAATTCAGATGGGTCCTTTGAAAGGAGGAAAGCTTGATTAGTAGCCAAGGGTTTGGATTATTCTGAAACATTTTCTCCAATGGCTACACTGAACACTATTAGGGTCCTTTTATCAATTGCAACTAATCTGGATTGGCCTTTATTTCACATGGATGTGAAAAATGCCTTTTTACATGGTGATTTGTTAGAAGTATACATGAATTCAGCACCTGGTTTTTCTAAGTCATTTGGGTCGCAAGTTTGCAAACTAAGAAATCCCTCTATGGACTTACACAAAGTCCTAGAGCTTGGTTTGATAAATTTGTCATATGTGTTAAAGGACAGGGGCACAAGCAAAGTCACTCTGATCACACTTTGTTTATTAGAACCTCTGCTACTAATAAGATTTATGTCCTAATTGTGTATGTAGATGCTATTATCATCACAGGAAATGATTTCGAAGGGATACAGAATCTGAACGGCAAGCTAGCCAGAGAGTTTGAAATCAAGGACCTAGGTGAACTAAAATACTTTCTAGTAATGGAGGTTGCAAGGTCTCAAAAAGGAATTGTATTATCACTAAGGAAATATGTTCTGGATTTACTTGAGACAGGGACGAGGGGATATAGACCAGCTGATACTCTTGTGGAAGCTAATTTGAAGCTGGAAGAAGTTAGAAAGGAGGTACACTCACAGAGAAGGGAAGATATTAGAGATTCATTGGGAGAATTATATATCTCTTTCATACAAGGCCAGATATTACCTTTGCAGTGTTTCTGGTAGCCAATTCATGCACTCTCGAGGGAACACATGGAGGCAATTTATAAGATTCTTAGATACCCCAGGGGGACACCGGGGAAGGAACTATACTTCAAGCGAACTGAGGACAGGGAAATCATTGCCTATACTGATGCAGACTGGGATGCATCACTTGTTGGTAGAAGGCCAACCTCAGGGTATTGCACCTTTGTTTAGGGTAACCTGGTGACATGGAGGAGCAAAAAACAAAGCGTTGTGGCTAAAAGCACAGCTGAAGCTGAGTTCATAGCAATGGCACAAAGATTGTGTAAACTACTTTGGTTGAAGAAAGTACTTAAGGACCCGAAGTTCCATGTTAAAGGACCTATGAGACTCTATTATGACAATAAGGCAGCTATAAGGATTTCCCAAATCCTATACAACATGACAGAATCAAGCATGTGGAGATCGATAGACATTTCATTAAAGAAAAGATTGAAGAAAGAGTTGTGAGCACTCCATTCATCACATCCAAATTACAAGTAGCAAACTTACTCGCTAAAAGCCTACCAAAGTCTATTTTTGACCAACATACATTCAAGTTGAGCATGATTAATATCTTTGCACCAACTTGAGGTGGAGTGTTAGCTGTCATAGTCAAAGATGAAAGATGTAATTCTTAAGATGTAGAACTTTCAATATAGATTTATGGAAAAATGGTTAAATACCTACAAATCCTCCCTATCACTATTATTAGAAGTTGTGATTGAGGGACTATTTTCCCTACAAGAACGGAACTCTTGTATAGTTGAAGTAATTAAAAAAACTTGAAGGAATCCTTTGTCTTCTCTATTATCAGTCTTGTCTATAAGGTTAGAATCTCAAATTCAATATGAAACTTGAGAATTAGTGTAATATAACCTTTGCCAACATAAGTATCTATTCTCAATAGTAGGTTGCATAATCATAGGGGAAAACAAGTTGGAATCAAAAGATAACTTCAACATTAAAACATAAAGTTTTTAAAGAAGAGGAACTCGACTCTTGATATCAAAACTTTTCCCACATTACTCTACAACCTAAAATATTAAGATTTTATAGGCATGAGCATAAACTTAGTGGGCTTCCTGTAAGAAGTTATAATCAATTACCATATGCATAATTTGTAAGAAAATGCAGTACTTATGAACATAAGGCTCCGACATTCGCGAATCCCTTCATTTGACTCCGAAGGATCTATTTATATGATCCCCAAGGATCCATTCATGTGATCATCCATTCATTTTCGATACAAATAACACATAAGCAACAATAATTATAACCATGTAGCAACTTCGCCTACAAAAAAAGAAACCCACATCAATTTGTTTCTTGCTAATGTGTTTATGCACGAAAATGTTAGTTTAACTTCATTGTACCTAGCAAAATAGGTTTTCCCCAAGTAAATAAACCCTCCTTTAGTGTAGTTACTCACAAAACTTGATAGGTTAATAAAATAATTTTGGGTATAAAGGTGTTAACTATCATACATGTGTGTGACATAAGTTTGAAAAGAAATTGGAACATAATGTGTGTGTAGTAAAGAAAGGTGTACCTGAAACTTGTGATTATTTACAAAGACTTAATACCCTATTTATAGTTAGGATGCTTAGCGTTTATGATAAATGAGTCATTAAGAATAGCTTTGATTATTCATCAAGTTTAGGCTTGATTATCACATGTATAGTTTTATGTGGTTTTGCCAACACATAAGTAACTTTACCATGCTAAAAGTAGCCTTAATATAACCATGAATAGTCATAGAGTGATATGTTATACCTAGTAAATTATATTATATGGTTTGTTCATTTTACATGCCATATACTACGTGTATTCATTTGGAAACATCATTTTCTATTAGTAATGACCTAAATGTATTAGAAATAACTTATTTTACTAAAGTGTGGTTGACCTTTCTTTGTTTTATTTTATACAAGTAGTAAATGTACTTTAAAATAAAACTTTCTCATCAAGAAAAAGTATAATACATACATTTTCTACAATAACTTAGATTAAGAATTGACATGTAGAAAAAGTCCACTAAAGAAAGCGTAAGGCCTCATGCACCTTAAACTTTCCTCTTTATATTTAAAGATGCATATCCATAGCCTCCTTCTGGTTAACATCATGAACAACAACATAAGTCCCTGTCCAGCCAATTAGGAACTAACAACTACTAAATTGATATCCACTGCCTACATAGTATATTTTTGACTTGCTAAACAGAAGTTGACGTGTAGAGGGACCCAACTCTTTGACATTTAAATATGAAATTTGAGTTTAATTTCATGTTCCATGCATCGATAACTAACCTGTGTTCTTGAATACTGATGATGAGCCATGGAGGATGTGACTGCTGATGGAAAAGGTAGAGCTGCTAGAAAGACAGGGCAATAAATGAAAAGAATTTTAGTAAAATAAAAGAAGCTTTATTCAGTTTTGCAAGTAAATATCATAGGAGACTCTTAACGTCTAGTTGAGAAAGATGTATAAACCACTTCATATTTGATCAAAATCCCAATATTGTAAAGATAGCACATAGTCACTCATTCACATATAGGAATATCTGAGTTACTCCACCTTTTCCTCACAGGAAAACAAACACATGCTACTCTGCTGTTTCATTACTAATTTACAATATTAAAATGAAGAAAAAACTGTTGAGTTGGTTAATATCCCAGGAGATGAACTGGAACAGAGAGTTGTAACTGCTTCATAAAAGCCCTGCACACGTGATGTTGGACAAACTACAACAAACAGAAACAATAAACAAAAACAGCTACTAGGTACTCAATAAACAGAAAATATTCAACACCTAGACAACAATGAAATTCTAGCTTTGCGTTTGATATGCACTCTGCAGTTAAAGGAGTTTAAAATTTTGTACCTCTTGCAGCATGGCTTCTCATTGAACGGAGCCCTATCCGACACAAATTAGAAATGAACATAGTCTATCAACCTGCCAATCCCTATCAGAAAAACAAATAAAAAATAATTAGTAAATAGTGAACAGAAGAATATTGTTAGTTGTTACAACGCCACATTTATCTGTTTAAACACAACATAAAACCTCCTGCAGACATATTATGGAAATCAGCATCAGCGAACTCGAAAAGATTGAATGAATAGATATCTAAGCATCAAACGAAGAGAGTTTTTAACATAATTACATTTTCGATTTATAAATGTATCAATAGAATCATTTTGAACATAGAAAACCAATTGTGATAGCATGTTGTCATTCCGAAACTCAAGGACCTTCATCGTCAGAAACACAAACATTCGCACAGAATAAATTTCCAAAAATGAAAATTGTAATTGTTTGTCCAACATTAAAAACCTTGCCTGGAAGCGCTGGAAATTGAGCAAACTCTGAATACTATATATGACCTCAAAATAAGGTTTCTATAGGAAAACTACTCAGTAGCAGCAAGCGTCGCCGCCACGCGCAGTTGTAAAGTAAATGGTGGAGCCACTCTGGGGGTCAATAAGAATAAGATTGATCGATACGAAACGCAGATTGCAGAACCTGCAAATAAAGTCATTCCAGCAATTTATTTGTTCTATTTTTCCGAAGTCCGGCATTTTTATTTAGGCAAAAACTTGCGTTAGGCAGGCCTAAACGGTTTAGGCGGGTTTTATCCTACCCAAATGGGTTTACCCATCCCAAATAGGATATATTATATGGGTTTGGGCTTGAGTTAATGGATAAAACCCGCCTAAATCATGGGTTAATGGATAAAACCCGCCTAAATCGTTTAGGTCTGCCTAACCCAAGACCTTCCCTTTTATTTAACTTTACCATTAAATCAAATTAGAAAAGTGAATTAGTGTTAGAAATATCTTGGGTTGAAGAATATTTTGTTCAAATAGACCGTGATGCAATAGGGCAAATACTGATGAGTTGACACTATTAATGCAATTTATTTATTGTAGTATTTCACCCGTGCGTTGCACCGAATTATTATTATCTAATATTGCTCCACTATCATATTTAT
>JAPKLW010002220.1:0-39706 GCA_026898455.1 Plectranthus barbatus
CTGTGGATACACAAGCTATAGATGAGTTGAGACAACTCTTGTTAGAAGATTTGTGTGCCTAGTGGCATTAGTGCAAGGAAAAGAAATCTTGCAAGTTTTTTGATGTGGAGAAAATTGGTTTAGAATAGATTTTTTTTTTAAAACTTGTGAATATTTGAATTCTTTGAGGTTTGAGATTCATAGATCATAGACAGTTGTTTCAGCCCAAAATTCTGTATGAGAATTTTCTTTTCTCAAAGGCACATCCATTTCTCACTTCTCACTCACATCTCTTTCACTCTCTCATAAATCAGAGGCTTCATAAGCAAATAAACTCATCGAAGCAAGAATCAAAAGGGATTGATTCTCATGCATATACACAAAGTGCTAGAATGCAATCTACCAAAAAAAAAAAAGAACAAAATAATTTAGAATGATTTACATAAAACTGTGTCAGCCAAGTGTGGGAAACTGCATGATAGATTACAGATAATCAAAAGTTGTTACCCAGAGAAGCACTACCTTGACAAATTTAAATCATCAATATCTCTGGATAATTCATATTGGGTGAGATCTTCAGCAAGCTTTCCTTCAATCTTGGATGTCACCTCGTCCTTATCCTTTAAATCAACCACATTTATGCACTCATGGTATCTGAAACAACTGATGAGATGGTCGTTTGTAATTCCGGCGACTTGCATAAACGAGTACACAACTGTAGGTCCGACTCCACGAAATCCTCTTCTCACAAGGTCTTTGCTGATGGCATCTGCCTTCGATGTCTTAATTGGAACTTGACGAGGATAACGGAAATTATTCACAGCAGGTTTGTAGTTCACAAAACCCCAAATGTACTTGTCAAAAGACCCTAGTTCATCAATTATCTGCACAATCATAAGAATGGTGAACAATTGTTTTTTTTTTTATGCTCTTAATGTTTTTTCTGCTTTTTCTTTCTGGAGTAATTAAGCTTCACTTCCTATGTAAAGGATTTCTATGTGGTTTCATGATTAACCCAAAAATAAATTAACGAGACTGGTTTATGCTCCCTATGACTTCTTGTAGTTCGTTTCATCATGGGATTTATCAGTTCCAAACAAGCCAAATCTTATTTCATTAACTGCTTAATATCTGATTTATTATCCAAGATTCTTAACTACTCATCAAACAGGGCTATATCTGCTAAAGGAATCGTTAAAGTCAATGCCATCACAAAAGCCTTTTATTCATTTTCTCATTACAGAATAACTGGTCTCAGAAAGACTAAAGTCAGCCAAGCACTGTTTTCACTCTAATTGACTAATACCTAGCAGCTTGCCAAGCTTTCCTTGAAACAAGGGACGAAAAATGATGGTATATGCTTGAAATCCATAAATTTATGAATCCTATGAATGCAATCAGAAAACTCATTGAACTAGAAGCAACAGAAAAAGACCATAAAGCAAGGATGTGGTACATACCTTACACATTTGACGTGCATTTTCAATAATTGCTCGCAACTTTAGGTCAGACAGAAGAGCACTGGCAGGACTTCCTGGTGTTGCAATTTTCTTCTCATTTAATTTTGACACAGCTCTTGGATCAAAGTCGAGGAAGACATCTCTGTCCAAAACTTGCACAACAAATTAGATTCCTGAAAAACCTAATTCTTATTTCAAAACTGCAAAATGTTTCCTTTCAACTTATAATACTACAGAAAAAGTTATGCTACCTGAATATATGCCTTTTGCTGAGAATAACCGGCCATGTTATTTCAGCCAATGCAGTGGAAAAACTAAGCAGTTCAAAAAGTTTCCTGCAACAAACCAGAGTTAAAAATGAGAAATCCATACTAGTTACACAATTATGTTCAAAAAAGTTTCCTGCAACATGCCAGCTAATTTAGTTTTCACAAAGATGAACAGAGATAGAGGAGTTGCATACTTGTCATCATGCACAGGAAGACCCCATTCTTCATCATGGAAAGCAGCGTACAGTGGATCTTGTGGAAATGAAACCCAATCAGCATATTGATATGAAAGCAGGTTCATAGACAAGTCTAGATTACATGGAACACATAATGAACAGGTAATCAGCAATTTCTTTGCTTTGGTACTTGTTTTCCATGGTAGAATAACAGACAATTGAGTGTTGTTGATCTAGAAGGACAGATACTCATGCAATCAAAAAAAAAAATGCAGAATTTGGTCAGAAGACTTGCTGAAGGCACTCATAAGCAAACATGAGTTTTTCCTTCATACCTCTATCTCTCTCTTACATGTAACAGCTACTTCATGTGCGTGATAGACTAACTGCCACCTAGTCATTAGGAACATAAATTTTTACTGAAAGCAATACATGGAGTCACCACAGACAGGAAAATCCTAAAATGTAAAATCTCCGGGGAGCATTTATGAGATAGTTGATATGCCTGTGAAACATTATCAATTACGGATCCTCAGGAGTTCCTAGAAAGGACAAAAAACAAGCAGCTGTAGCTGAACTAGCCCTAGCCCCTTCAATGTTGGAACTTTCCATATTTAAAAAATGGGGGCGACTATCTAGATTGTAACGGAAAATTTACTCATATTGATTATTTGAAAGCCACTTACTCATATTGACTATTTGACAGCCAAAAATATTCCTTGTCATGAAAGAGGACTGTAGGCCTCCAACATAAATCATCCAAGTCAAGGTACGGTTGAGCTATGTAGATTTTTGCGCACAGCAGAGCAATGACAACCCATCATCATCTATTGCTCAAATGACAGATTATGAATCCCGATGCCAACACACATAATCCATATGCAATTTCAATTCACAAAACAATAGCATCCAAAATTTGGTAACAAAATCCCATAATGGTTAACCAAATACATGTAAAGCAAGTCACTCCACATATCAAAATCCTAATGCAAACAGTAAACCCTTAAAAATCGAGCATCTTTATAGATAGTACAACTATATCAACTCATCTTTACTATTCCAAGAAGCACGTGAAGTAACGTACCAGTGTTTGAAGTTATCCAAGCACATCTTTTCCTAATCACAGAACCATCCAACGATGCATCATCACTCTCACTCCCAACACTTTTCCCATATCCCTCCACTATCTCAAATTTCTCCTCTTTCGGGCTGCATTGCGGCTTCCTCTTTGAGGTCGGTAAAGAATTTGCAGTCCGTCGAATAATCCTCCCTGTCGAGGCCCTACTGTGTGAGGAAGACTCCGTAGAAGCATCTGAAGAACACGAAGCATTCAACGACGAGTTCGGCTGGCGCTGCCTCAGAATCGAGGCAGCACCACCTGCATTCTTCCTGGATCCCACAGGCGACGGAACTTTCGCCGCAGTCACTTCCGTCGACTTCAATGCCGCCGGGGACCTATTCCCCTTGGCTTCGCCGGTTTCCAATGGCTTCTGCGGTTTCTCACTCTTCGGCTTAACAATCGGTTTTCTTAATTCAACAGATCTGGCTTTATTTCCGGCTGGTCCGAGCACCGGCCTAGCCTCCGGTTCGGCGAAATTTATCGATTTCACCACCGGAGGTCCAGACATCGCCTTCAAAAAATTAGGGTTTATAGATATAATAAACAAATTAAATTTTCAGAATGTGCATAGCGTACACTTAATTAGGGCTTCTCAAAGAAAGTGCATTGTCGAAGAGAGGTCAGGCGAGTAGCGATTAGAACTCTAGAGATAGAAACAGGAGCGCTTATTAGCTAGAAGAAAAAAAAAAAAGTAGGGTGAAGAGTGACAGCGACTGGAGCGGTGGCGCAGGCGCAACAGGGAGGAGAGAGAGAGGCGGCAGTTGATCGAAGACGGATGTTTCTAGAGAGAAAGCAAAGTGAGAGAGAGTAGGCGAATGCATCTGTTTACGAAGAAGAAACAGAAAACTAACCATTAAATGCTTGCCATCTCGAGAAGGCAACCTGTGACTGCGAGCTCTCTTTTCTTTTTCCTTTTTTTTTTTCAAATTTTCTTTTTGCTAAATACCTCTAAATTGTTTGATTCTTAGCTGAATCATTTTCAAACAATAAAATCTATAATTAAATACAATTTGAGTTTTTTTTTTTTTTTTTTACTTCTTTGTTTGAAATGTAAGTGAAATAAACATTTATATGTGAACCAACATCTAATTTCATCAAATTTATGAAATTATAAGCTTTATGCATATTGACATTTAAGTCCTTTTTTTCTCCTTTCACCTACTTGAGAGGAGATTATCTTCATAAAATACAGCCCCATCTATAAAAAAATCAAGAATAATTGAGGTGGGTGTTGTGGATAAACATATGCAAGAACAAGAAAATGACATAACCAATGAAGTGAAAGAGTAAATAATTGAATTAAATTTGATTTTTTTTAATAGTAATAAATTAATTAAATATACACCTTTATGTTTCCAAGAAGCTCAAATTCATGATCTCTTAATTACATACAAAGTACATTGATCACTGCACCCTCCAGCGTGGAGATCCATTATGTCTTCTATATCTGTCCTTCAGAATGATGAGTTAGTTATGATAAAATGGAAATGAAACAGAGAGGGATCTCTAACTATCTGATTCATGGATCCTCACTCAAGAATGAGGCTCTTTTTGTGATTGTGGCCTATTCTAAAATGACCAAGCTGTCTAATCTACATATCAGATTTAAGGCCATACAACTGTCCCAAATCCAGAATCTTGAATATTTTGCACTTTTGAGAAATCTTCAAGCAGATTTGGGTTGCAAAATGGCTTGGTTTATGCTTGAGAAATTGTAAAGTTCTCATTTCTTTCTCTTGAAAATTGGCTTGTAAGGAGAGGGAACTTCAATATTATATCTGTTGTACCCATAAATTATGTAAACAATTTATCGAATGTGAGCCAGTTCAAAGAAGTAATTATGGTTCGATTGCAAACAGGAGAGAGATGACTCGATCAACAAGTTTCAAACAAGAGAGAGATGGTTCGAGCGCTATAGGGTCGAACTCGCTGGAAACTATCCACCGAATTTAGACACAAAGCAATTAGTTGGAAATCAGCGTTCAAAGAACGAGTATCACGGGATGAACAAATCAAGGGAGCGAAATTGACGTGATCCGACCTCAACTTGGAAAGAAGCAATTGTTTCCTTAATTCCATAACTTTCCTTGTAATAAAAGTCTCTCTCATATAAATAGGAGAAGAAGCCATTGTAAAGCTTTCGTTCTGTTGAGAAATAATACAAAATACAGAATTTTCTATCAAGCACAAATTTTGATATTCTCAAGTATTCTTTTGGATCTAAATTTCAACAATCAACAATACCGTGGAGTTTCATGGAGAACTCATCATATCGAATTGGGCCATCTCTGATATCACGTAAAGTTCTCATTTTTTTCCTTGCAAAATCAGTATGTAAGCATAAAGGACCTTTTGTAAAGATCTCCACTTCTCCCTACAAAACCGGCTTGTAGGGAGAGGGGACCTCAGGTCTATGGCCGATGTGGGACATTCAACACACACTCCCCTCACGCACAGCGTGGAGCTTCACGGGGATCCCATTATCGGGATAAATCAGAAGTTCCATTATCGGGATACATCAAGTCCTATCATAGGACAAATTGGATCTCACATCGAACCGAACCTGGCTCTGATACCATGTAAAGATCTCCACTTCTCCCTACAAAACCGGCTTGTAAGGAGAGGGGACCTCCACTATTATATAGTGGTATATGCCTAGGTCTATGGCCGATGTGGGACATTCAACACCTTCAATATTATATGATGGTATATTCGATGTGTTAACAGAAATTTGGTTTAGAAATAAGTGGGAAACTGGGAATTAAGGTGTAGATCAAGAATTTACCGACGTATCATGTTCTACAATTTACGCATCATTTCATTTACATAATATGCAAATTACCAGAGGGTTTTGGCTCAAACATCTGTACAACTTAATATTGCGAAAGATGTGGGTTTTCGTTTTCTTTTTTCAGACAAGATTAATTCAGGTGTAAGGATTGATGTGGGACGAGTAATCTCGAATCCCAGCTCCTTCCCATCCCATCCACTCTTCCCACAGCTCCCAATCTTCATCGTTCATTCCCCTCATCTATTCGTCATCATCTTCGTCGAGCATATCCATCTGGGGCGTGCTTGTTTCTTCTCGCAGATTACTCATCACAACCTGCGCCACAAACATGATTCATTCAGACAACCTCAACCGGCCTCTACTTTACTACATCATCCTTTGCCCATGCAATTCTTCATAGATGCTCTAGCTAGGTTAATGATTCACAATACATGTTGGAGCAAGATTATCCCACCATTTTGCTCGAAACCAGTGGCGAATTAAGGGTTCGAGTATTGTGAGGGTTCAACCTCAATTCTGTAGGGTCGAGATCTTGAATTTTTTTATTTAAATATACATATATATAAAAAAAATTCACAGGCACCATGGGGGCGTCTGACCCCATGGGTCTAGTGCTAGTTTCGCTCCTGCTCGAAATTATTAGTGAACTATTCGAGTTCAAGATAAAGAGATGATGTAGTAATTGGGTCGCGACGCTACATCTTGTAATGTAAGAATGAAGCGAATATATCACGATGCATTGCATTAAGAGAAGCTTATCGACAAATCTTGTATAATAAAAAATTCATTTTTATGTTGGGTATTTTGTATTGAAGTGATTTGGAGGAACGAAAATGGTTTGATAATTTGTGAATAATTGAATTCTTGATTGATTGATTGATTACAAATGATAGAATAAGGATCCTATTTATAGGATTTACATAGGGATAGACAAAGAGACACTTTGACCATATTAAATACTCCCTCCGTCCCGCTACAATTGTCGCCTTTCATTTTGGCACATTAATTTCGGAGCTAATGTTTAGTAGCTAATTGTGGTTAATAATAAAATTGGCAATCATAATTAACTTGTTTAAGACTTAAATAAGTTAATTATGATTGCTAATTTTATTATTAACCACAATTAGCTACTAAAGATTAGCTCCGAAATTAATGTGTCAAAATGAAAGGCGACAATTGTAGCGGGACGGAGGGAGTACAATTCATGTATTTAACTAGTTCATGTATCTTCATAATTCATGAATCTCCAGCAGCTTCATGCATCTTCATTGATGTATCTTCCAAGTAGCTTGAATGTCACTTTTGGATACATATTAACCTTTCAACACCCCTTCTTAATGTGTAATCCGAAAGTGATCACGAAATTTTCGAAGCGACTCACATGCTACAGCTTTAGTGAGGCTGTCTGCAAGTTGCTCCTTAGTGCCAACAAATTCAAGTTTGATTTCTCCTTTTGCCACAAGCTGCCTGATGTAGTGGTGTCGAATTTCAATATGCTTCGACCTTGCATGAAAAAAGGGTTCTTTGTCATAGCAATGGCCGACATGTTGTCGCAGAAAATTGTGGTCTCACTCCTTTGCTTTTGCTGTGCATCAGCAAGGATCTTCCTTAACCACACAGCTTCACAAGCAGCATCATTGGCAGCAATATACTCTGCTTCAGCAGATGAGAGCGAAACTGTAGCTTGCTTCTTTGATGACCATGAGACAATATTAGAGCCCAAACAGAAAATGTATCCGGATGTGCTTCTTCTATCATCATGTGATCCAGCCCAATCACTATCAGTAAAGCCAATGAGATCATTCTCTTCTTCTTTGATATATTTGATCCCAAACTTCTTTGTTCCTTGAAGATAGCGCAGAATTCTCTTTGCTGCAGCATAATGTAGCTTGCTAGGATTGTGCATAAATCTTGAGATCAAGCTAACAGCATACACTATGTCTGGCCTTGTATTAGTTAGATAAATCAAGGATCCAACTAAACTTCTGTATAATGCTGCATCAACTTTCTCAGCACCATCCTCCAACTTCAGTTTTTCATTTGCAGCCAATGGAGTAGCATTTGTCTCGCATTCAGCCATTTGGAACTTTTTCAGCAATTCACCAAGATATTTTTCTTGAGAAATAAATATTTCTCCCTTAGATTGCTGAACTTGGATTCCAAGAAAGAACTTCATTAATCCAAGATCGGTCATCTCAAATTCTTTCATCATGTTTTCTTTGAATTCTTGCACCATAGCATGATTAGTTCCCATGTATATCAAATCATCCACATATAAACAAACAATGAGAAAATCATGTGTACCTTTCTTTATGTACAATGATGCTTCACTTGGGCTTTGTTGGAAACCAACCTTTCGGAAGTAACCATCAATTTTGGAATTCCACTCATGAGGGGCTTGCTTCAGCCCGTAAAGAGCTTTCTTGAGGCGATAAACTTTTTCTTCTTTTCCTTTGACAATATATCCATTTGGTTGTTGGATATAGACCTCATCTCGCAAGTCACCATTGAGAAATGCCGATTTGACGTCCAATTGGTAAACAGGCAGCTCCAATTGTGCAGCAATAGTAAGGACAAGTCGAATGGTCTCCATTCGAACAAAAGGTGCAAATGTCTCGCTGAAATCAACTCCGGGTTGCTGCGAGTATCCCTTGGCGACCAATCTTGCTTTGTGCTTTTGGATTGTGCCATCTTCATTTAGCTTGGTCTTGTAGACCCATTTTACTCCAATCACATTTTTGCCTTTGGGGTAGATGATGCTGAAGCATCTTCAGAACTGGATTGACCTTCTTCAAATGAAAGAGATGGATCCACCATTTTTTGCTTTGGCTGGTCTTCTTCCCAACTCCAAGATTCCTTCTCATCAAAAATAACATTTCGAGAAATAACCAAATTGTTATTTTTTGGATTTAGCAAACGATATCCTTTAGATTCGTCACTATATCCAATGAAGATCAGCTTTTCTCCTTTGTGATCAAATTTCTCTCTTTTTTGAGATGGAATATGAGAATATGCAATCGAACCAAAAACTTTGAAATGTTGTACCTGAGGTTTCTTTCGGTACCATGCTTCATATGGAGTTTTGTTTGGGCCGCCTTTGTTGGAGAGCGATTCAAGATATAAATTGTTGTGAGAACTGCTTCAGCCCAAAAGGATTTTGGAAGTCCTTTGGTCATCATGCTTCGAGCCATTTCAACTATGGTTCGATTCTTGCGCTCCGCGACTCCATTTTGTTGAGGGTTGTACCGGACTGTGAGTTGCCTTTGGATTCCATTTTCTTTGCAGTACTCCATGAATGTGTTTCCAATAAATTCTCCCCCTCGATCGGTTCGAAGAATTTTTATTTTCCTCCCACTTTGATTCTCCACCAAGTTTCTGAATTGCTGAAGCCTTGCTACAGCATCAGATTTCTGCTTTATGATGTATGCCCACATCATCCTCGTGTAGTCATCAACAAATAGGAGAAAATACCTATTATTGTTGAGAGATGGAGTTTGCATAGACCCACAAATATCAGCGTGCACCAATTCAAGTGGAGCCTTTGCTCTATATGAGGTCTTTGGGAATGGCAACCGATGCATTTTTTCAAAAATGCACCCTTCACATGGACTATGTTGTTCATCAATGTGAGGAAGACCAAAAACTATATTTTTCTTTTTCAACAAATTCAGCCCCTTGTAAGTGAGATGTTCGTACCTCAAATGCCAGAGCTTGTAATCAGCATCGATTGTGCTTCGGAATGCACACTCCTTGGTTGTTGGAAGGCTTAATGGAAAGATCTTGTTTAGAGTCATCTTGATCTTTGCCATGATGAGATTCTTTTTCTTGTCAATAATGGTGCAATGACCATTATTAAATTCCACCTTGTAAGATTTCTGCAGCAATTGTCCAACACTCAATAAATTTTGAGTGAGCTTTGGCACGAAGAAAATATCCTTGATGACATTTATTTTCCCTTCTTTTGTTTTGACCGCAACTGCTCCTCTTCCAGCGATCTTGTGCCCTTTACCATCTCCAAGTCTTACTTCGGATGAATAAGACTCATCGAGATCTACAAACATGCTTTTATTTCCCATCATATGGTTGCTGCAGCCACTGTCAACAAACCATATATTTTCAGCATCTTGTTGAGAATTTAAGCAAGAGTAAAATACTTGCTCTTTCTCTGTTTCATCTTTCTCGGTGAAGTTTGCTTCTTTCTTTTCACCTTCTTGTTGATACCAACAATCTCTTTGGGAATGAGTGGCATTTCTACACCTTTTGCACTTGAATCGACAATCACTAGTGCTGTGATTATTTTTTCTGCATATGCGACAGCATTCTTCAGATCTTGTAGCATTGTTGTTTCCACCACGACCTTTTTTTTTTAGTAGGTCTGAATGACGGATGCTTCTGCTTTGCTGTAGCATTCTTTGTTGCAGCAGCATTGTTGCGATCTTGTTGTGATATTTGGACCTTTCCTTGAAAGGCTTGTTCCAAATTCACTTTTGAGAACCTGCTCATCCTCTTTTCATGTGCCTCAAGAGATCCCATTAATTCATCCAAAGACAATTTGGATAAATCCTTAGATTCTTCGATTGCGGCAACCACGTGCTCAAACTTTATTGGTAGGCATCTAAGTACCTTCTCGATCAACTTGTTTTCTTCTAGAGATTCTCCATAGCATCTGATTTGATTTGCAATAAGAGATACCTTGGAAAGAAAATCTTGCACATTTTCATTTTCTTTCATCATCAAGGTATCGAAATCTCGCCACAGGTTTTGTAGTTTGATTGTGATGACTTTCTCGTGTCCTCCAAATTGATTCTTCAATACTTGCCAAGCATCTTTCGATGTTTTGGCTGTAGTAATACGCGGAAGAATAGATCGACTCACCCCTTGGTGCATAAAGGACAAGGCTCTTGCATCTTTGGCCTTGTTCACTTTATACTCCTTCTTCTCTTCATTTGATAGATCATTTAGATCTTCTTGAGTTTGTGCTGTAAATCCCTCTTCAACTATATCCCATAGTTCATGAGATATGAAGAGTGTTTGCATTAGAACACTCCATTGCTCATAATCTTGTCCGCCGAAAATTGGGACACCTTGCTGCGAATATGTGAATGCTTGTTCGATGCTGGAGCATGCCATCTGAGCAGAGGGGATAATATTTGAAGGCAAGGGTGGCTCTTGATACCAAAAATATGTTGGGTATTTTGTATTGAAGTGATTTGGAGGAACGAAAATGGTTTGATAATTTGTGAATAATTGAATTCTTGATTGATTGATTGATTACAAATGATAAAATAAGGATCCTATTTATAGGATTTACATAGGGATAGACAAAGAGACACTTTGACCATATTAAATACAATTCATGTATTTAACTAGTTCATGTATCTTCATAATTCATGAATCTCCAGCAGCTTCATACATCTTCATTGATGTATCTTCCAAGTAGCTTGAAGGTCACTTTTGGATACATATTAACCTTTCAACATTTTAATTGAAAAAATCAAAATGTTGTGGAGCTCGAACTAATCGATCAGTTGAACTAAAAAAGATACTCACATCGTATGCAGACATTGGGATGATACTGCAATCAAATTCCAATAAAAAGTCACCAATCTTATATGTTTGCTCCTAAAAACTCGACAATTCAACCATAATACGAGATGGGTCAATAGGATTCATCTCAAGATGCTAAAGATAAGCATTGAGTATTGTGGGGCTCAAAAAAATTAATGGAAGCGTCCAATCCATCAGCCACTATGTGGTGCCGCCCCCAATGATGTACTCCCTCTGTCCCACCAGATTAGTCCATATTTCCATTTTCGTATGTCCCACCAGATTAGTCCACTTTCCTAAAATGGAAAAAAAAATCTCCTCACATCAATAAAATATTAATTTCACTACACTCACAAATATTGGTTACTGTCATGTCAAAACAAAAATGAACTAATCTAATAGGACGGAGAGAGTATATCTCACTCAATGAGCCCCCACAATACTAGTTAGAAGGATTAATAAAGAAATCCCAAGAATCAGCTTAACAATTTAACATAAATTATTTTCTAAGTTATATTTTTTTTACTTCAAATTTGAAAACCTTTTTTTTTCTTGTGAAAACACTTTATAGATATGGGCCCCATGCCAAACAAATCTAAAATAAATAAATAAATTAGAAAAACATATGCGATTATCGTATTGAACCATTCAAGCTTAAGAATGTTCTCAGAAAAATACATTTATATATTTTGAAAACGGTTAAAGAATAAAAGGTTAAACAAGACAAAAGATTACGTCTACTCTAATTTCCTTTTCAAAAGCAAAAAAGTAAATATTCCATCAATTCTTGATAACGAGAAAAAGATTACCCAATGAGGGAATTAAAAAATAAAAAAATATATATATACCTGATGAGCAAGATGTCTGAAAGCTTTCTTAACCTCGTATTCAGATGCACCTGGTTGAATCATTAAAGTCTTGTAAGAATCGAAAATAGCAGCAGAAGAGATGGAAGAAATCCTTAATAACTTCTTCCCCAAACTCCTTTCCCTAAATTGAGTCCAAGAACAGGTCGCAGACGCGCATCCTTTGCAGCAGCCATTTGAGAGAGAGAGAGAGGGGAGAGATGAAGTTATTATGTCACGATTTTTAGGTTTATGAAATCCCACGATTCAAGAATCCAGAATGGTTTTATGGATTTTGCATGAATGTTGAAATCCAGAGAAAACTAAAAGGGCAGTTTTCGAGATATGGTGGCTGAAGAATTAAGAAGCTGAAGAAATGTTAAATAAGAAACTAAGGTTCGTTTGGTTTAATTCTCGAGAATTATTATTCTACGTCCACTCTTCAGTCCTCCACACTATTAATTTAATAATAATTGATTACAAGGTCAGGTTTGATCTCTAACGTTGGGCAGCTCCTCGTCTGGTCAGCGCGCACCTTCAAGCACCTCGGTCTTCAATCTTCACTTTGTCACTCTTTAGAGTGAGGACAAACCTCCCTTCTCCTCGGACGTCGACCTTGGGAGTTATATAGTTCTTCCCAGAACCTTTCCTTGTTTGACAGTAGTCCGTGATAATCACTCTTGCAGAGCAAGGTGACTACTAGATTATTTCTAGGATAGAAAGAATCCCAAAGTTAACCTTAGAAGAAACTTCAAAGGTCTCGAACGTTAAATACGAAAGCTTATACAAAGCCTCAATCATATATATGCTCGGATATAAGTTCTCGTGAGATTGAGAGAATTATGATCTTTTCAATTTCTCTGTTGTTAGATTTTTCGCAAACCTCTCAAACTCATTTCCATATCACTTATTTATAGGTGAAGATTCAAACGATTGTTTGAATCTTATCCGTTAGACACAGAGTGTCTGCTCGCCAATCTTCGTTCTTCTTTTCCTGCGAAGCATAGAGACTCTTCAGGTCTCCTTAGTCTCTGATGGGCGTTCTCCTTATCTTAACTGTCTTTGTCAGAATGGATCTTTCAGTTTAAATCTGGAAACCTTCCTTGTGTTTGTTGATTATCATTCTCTCTAATTCGTCGGGTTTCCTTGTGATTTGGATCTTTCTGTTTCACGACTTCGTATTGTGTGTTGATTGATGTTATGTGTTTACTGGCAGTTTTTAGTCTGCTGATATCTCAGCAATCTTGCTTAGATTCAGCAACAACTTGCTTCACTTCTTCAGCATTCCTTTGAGTGCTCACAGCATTCTTCATGTGTTTGCTAGGCTTACAGTGTCTGCTAGCGTCTTTAGCAATCTCCTTATATGCTGACTCCTTCAGCATTCTTCGATCCTTCTTTCTACTTCTATTACAACTCGAGTAAATGTATCTTATACATGACTTTTTTACAATTTTAACTTGATTCTAAGTTGCTAGAAACTAGATTGACTAAGCTTTGATGCACCAAAACCAAGATACATACAATTGAGATCAAGGGATTATAATATTTCTAACAATATTCCTAACACTTGTTGTTGAAGCCAAAGTTAAATCAAATGCAGCGTTTGATCGTTTCTTTCTTAAGAACTTCCCGACTAATATTTTTGGCATTGCTATGTCTGAAGACTTGCAGGAAAATTAATTTGGAGAAGACAAGTTTGGCCTTGAACATTCCTACTGAAGCTGTACAACTTGAAGATCGGGCGACCACCCCAGAAAAGCTGGCAAAATATTTGAATGTAAGTTTGTAAACTGATTTGAAGAAGTAGGTGAAGGAAAGGAATGAGAGGTACCTTCGTGCCCTTGGACAAATTTGATCCATCCAAAGTCCCAGGATGGGATACGACTGCAGATTCCTCGAAACTACTCAAGGAGACCATAGACCATAGACCATAGTCACCATAAACTTCCTCCCCCGAAGTTTTGGGTATCTCATTTGATTCAATTCCAAGTGATGGGGAGGAAGTTGAGATGATTGAAAGTTCAGAACCTGCTGAGGGAGCCATGATGATTGTTGGAGGGGAGTCGGTCTTAAGTGCTGATATGCTAAGAGTACCACTGGAGGGACCACCAAACAGCACAAACATGACTAAGCGAATAGCCCAATGGTGTCCTCCAGTAACTGTCAAAGAAGAGGAGAATGTTGATCTCATCCCTTGGGCCAAGGATATCTGTATCTTTATTGAAGCTCTAATGGTTGAGGAGTTCGAGTCTACATATGCTGCAGAGTTCTTAGATGAATCTGCTAATTTTAATTGTTTGAAGATTGAGTTCCAGTGATGGAGGTTCATTGATTTAGCTACTCGCGAGCTTCATTACGAGGATTGAACAATAATGATGGCCCGCTTGGGTTTAAATTACTGAAAAGTGAGGAAGACTAGGTTGATGACTAGATGGATCAGACATCCAAGAGGCAGTATACTGAGAAGCAAGTCGTAGCCAGGCTTCAGAAGATTAAAGAGCACTGAGCTGCATTTGGAGACCAATCTTTGTCCAATCTAAATATGCGCTGGTTGCTAAATCCTCATCATCTGCTATTGTACTAAGGTCTCCTGCAACAAGGAAGCAGGTTGTTGTTGTTGCTGAGTTGCTGGCCAAATTAGCGAAGGAAAAAGCAGAAAAGAAGATAGTGGAAGAGGAGAGGAAGATGAAGGAGTTTAGGGAGCGCCTGCTGAATACTTTGGCTTGCAATTCTACAAGGATGGTGATAGATGAGCCTCCCACTCCAGAAGCTGAAGAAGAAGTTGCTGACGACTCTGAGAAGCAGGAAGAAGCATTTGCTGAACATATTGTTGACCAATCTCAGAAGTTAGCTCAATCTACTGACATTCCTACCACTTCTGGTTATATGGTGACATCTCAGGGATCCCCGGTCATATTGTCGAGCCTTTGAGCTCTAACACTTTTCACAGGGATATCCATATGTATATAGATGTTGTGATTGATACTAAGGTGGAAGCCAAGGTGGTTGAGAAAGTTGCCAAAACCAAGAAGAGCTTCGTCAAACGTTGTAGGAAGACTTAGTATATTTCTCCTACGACCTTTTTTATTGCGATCACAGAAGGGGAAGATCGAAGGTTGGCTGAAGAAGCGGAAAGGTTGAAAGAAGAAGAAGAGAGAAGAATTTGCCTTGAAGTTCGCCGCAAGCAGGAGGAGGAAGAAAAGGAAGAAAGGAGAAGAGAGAGCGAGAGAGGATTAAAAGAGAAGAGCGGGATGCCTGGTGGACCAATTCATGAAGATATTTGCGCAATCAATTAGCAACTTGACCAAGGTCTCCGGCTCTCCAAGCTCAAAGAATGCTGACTCTGACTCCTGTGCAACCAAGCAGTAAAATCCTTCTATCTTGAAAGTTTTTGTAAGTTTTTAGTTTGGGTTTCTTGTTTCATGTACTCTACCGCGAAAATCTTAATGAAACTAACCCAGATTGACGATAACATCTCATTTTCCGATTCTGATTATTTGTTTTAGCTGAACTTACAAATTTTGTGTAATCAGAAAATTGCTTGGACTGCTGAGTGTGTTCGTGGTCAACTGTGTATTGCTCTATCTTATGTGTGAATGATGCTTGTGCTTATTTGCTTGCTGAAATTCCAGCATTTTTTAAGCCATTCACTTGTAATAAATTTTAATCGAGCAATACCCTTCTTATTTTGAGGGGAAACATTTTCGAGAAATGTTGAGTCTAAGGGAGTTGATATGCTGAGTTAAATTGCTAGGAATATCTTGTAAACTCAGTAATCTACTTTCCCATGATCAATAAGTTAAGGTTTAGGGCTTTGATCCTACCAAAGAAATGGGGAAATTGTTGGGAATATTGTACCCCTTTGGTCTTAAAGTCATTTGTAATAATTTTTGTACATCGAAGCTAGCATATCTAGTCTCTAGCAACTTAGAATTGTTTTGAAAGTGTAAAAGTCTTGTGTAGGATGATTATATTCGAGTTATAATAGAGTTAAAAATCATCGCTGAAGTTTGTTGAAGGATTCAGCAAAGTTCGAAAAGATTTCTAGAAGACTCAAGCAAAGTGCGAAGAGATGGCTGAAGGATTCAACAAACACAAAGATTGCTAAGGTTGCTAGCAAACAACGAAGTATCAGAAGACTATCAAACACACGGAGATTGCTGAAGGCACTCAGCAAACAAACCATGTTGCTGAAGGTATATAGCGAACAAATTGTTGAATCTCAACAATATTGCTGAGATCTCAGCAGACAAATGACAAACTTAGCAAAATGTCTGATAGCAATTAACAATCGTCTAAAGCTGCAAAATTGAAGGATCTTAAATTTCCTAAGATTAAGGAATCTCTTGAATCGAAAAGCTGATCATTCAAGAGATAAAAAAGGAGATTTCCAGACTCAACTCAAAGATTCATTCTGACAAGTCGGCTACATGAGGAAAGAGCCAATCAGACAAGGGAGAAATCTGAAGAGTCTTTGTGATTTTTAGAAAAAGGAAGAACGAGGATTGGCTGGCGGACCAACAGTGTCTAACGGACAAAAAGATTCTAACAAATATGTTTGAATCTTCGTCTATAAATAGAAGGATTTGTAGAGTGACAAAAAAATTTGGCCAATTCAAAAGATCAACACTTTACGCACAAATACATGCAAATACTCTGCCAAATTCAACACCCGATCAAGAATTGATTGAGGCTTTGCTAAAGCTACCGTGTCCTTCAAGAGACTATAGAAGCTTGCTTCTAAGGTTATTCTTAGAGTTCTTTCTGTCTAAGAAAGAACTTAGCATTCACCTTGATCTGAAAGGTTGACTAGAACGGGCAACTATCGCAAGTAAGAGAAGTTATAAAATTCCTAATCCGACATTCAAGGAAAAGGGAGGTGTGTCCTCACTCCAGGTGTTGTCGAGAAGATTGCAGATCAAAGGTGCTTGAAGGTGCGTTGTGACCAGACAGAGGAGCTACTTGCAGTTAGAGATCAAGCTTGACCTTTTGTAATCATTCTTAGTGAATCTCCAGTCAGAAGACTGAAGAGTGGACATAGAACATTTGTTCGAACCACTATAACCTTTGTGTTATTTACAACTTACTATTTCATTGCATATATGTTGATTTAAAAACACAACACCTCAAGTGTTGGTGTATAACTAGCAATAAACCTAAACACCTCTTGAGCTTAAACACATATTTTATAAAGACTTGCTAAGTCGAGACCTCAACAAGATAAGTTCAAGGCATTTAACATTTCAACATTTAAGATAACTCTGATTGGGGACCAACAAAAATCTTAGGTCATAAATTTTTAATTAAAACATATTATTCAAATTTAATTTTTGCTAATCTTATAAATTAAAAAACTACTATCGTTTCGGAAAATTCTACATAATAAAGTAGAAGTAAATATTGTGTAGTAGCTTTTTATGTAAAATTGTATAAAATTTCATTTTACTTATATTTATATTTTACTTTTATTTCTTAGAATTCGTTGATGTGTGTTGTTGTGCTGCAGTGTACCTACAGAATAATGCACAAGTATACGCAATCGACAAGTAATATATAGTCTAGGAGACCAGATTTCGAACTCTAAAGAGTGTTTAATCAAGTTGTGCACACAATATTACTTGCAAAATAGGTTTGGTACTCAAATTTAAATGTGCAATAAACTAAAGTGAAAAGCAAACTAAAATGAACAAGATTTATCAATCCTTCTGATCATAAACTAATCACAAATTACCACTAACACGTGCAAACAAAGGTAGAAAAACACACTTGAGTTATAGATTTTCAATCTTTCATTGTCCTATATGTTACAGCATACATCTCGCATGAACTCTGAGTCCTGTAACCGCTCTAAAATGCCTAACATACTTTCACTCTACTAGATCTGCCTCTTCTTATCAATCCTCATATGTCTATGCAAGATTTGATAATCAGGTGCACTAAAACAGAACAAGGGTTTCTCAACAAGCCCTAAGTTCTTTGTATGTCTACACAAGAATTAAGGTTGATTATGATTTCCTATTCCTAGATCTTTTTTTCGATCCCTAGGTGAGATATTCTTTTCCACTGTCGTGCTCAAAGA
This sequence comes from Plectranthus barbatus, assembly GCA_026898455.1. Classification (NCBI taxonomy): domain Eukaryota; kingdom Viridiplantae; phylum Streptophyta; class Magnoliopsida; order Lamiales; family Lamiaceae; genus Plectranthus; species Plectranthus barbatus. The sequence continues at coordinate 18,267 of JAPKLW010002220.1, forward strand.
ATCAGATAAACCAAAACCATGATCAAACTCAAATTCAAGCAAAATCAATCATTAACACATATTCACAATCAAATCAAGAATCCACAACCCAAGTGCAAAATACTTAGTTCATGTTAGGATATTTGTTAGAGAAATCCTTCCTTGCTTTTTGTTGTTTTGGTGGGTTAAAGATTGTAAGCCATCTTAGTCAGTTTTTCTAGTTTCCAGATTTCTAAACTGTAATCCTTGTATAGGATCGATCGAGTTGTAATAGAACTTAGGTTGAAGACCGAACAAAGGAGAATGCTCGAGAACTGACTATCATCACGCCTAGTCTTGACCCAAAACTGTGTTGGAGCACTCAGTTTAAGGTCCATTCATACTGACTAAGGAGAAGGCAGTTTAAGGGTTTTCCATACTGATAAGGAGAAGTCAGCATGAGGACATTTTCCATACTGATTGTGGACAGTCAGTATGAGGGTTTACCATACTGACCTTGGGAAGTCAGTATGAGGGCTTGATAAGCTCGTATTTTGCCTCACTTATCACATCGTTTTCTTATTGTTTTCTTGTATTTACTTGAGTTTTAGTTAATAAATCGAGCATGAGTCAAGTTTATGGGGTATTATGTTGGCCATGGTGTGTTTTTGCAGGTTTTAGGCCAAATCCAATGGAAACCCGTACCGAAAGCAGCAGATGTTCAAAGGGACAGTCACGAATTCTTCCAAAAATTGAATCTGAGCTAATGGAGCCCATGAATGGAAAGATCTTTGAGTTAGCTTTCCAACGCAATTGGAATCGGGTCAATCGGAGTTTGGGAGTGAAAGTTATGGCCAAAACCGTGAGACCGCGCAGAAGGGGAAAACGTCTTTGTCTCGACCGATATTAAGTCCACGTCGACTGACGCAAGGGGATCCACGTCGACCGATGCAAGTTCCACGTCGACCAAGACGGGCCCAAAAAAAGGAAAAATTGTGTTTTTATGGTTAAATCATATATTTGGCCCTAGATCCCAATATATACATCTCTACCTCTATAAATACTTGTTTTGCTCGATTTTTTAGGTTAATCTTCTCAGTACCTTTTAGTTTTCACTTAGTTTTCTCTTGGATTATTGAAGTTTTAATTATTTTGGAGAGGATTCAACCTTTATTTTTCATTGTAAGTTTGATTATGCAATTTAATAATATGTTTCTTGTGTTTCTTTCCATTATGAGTGGCTAGAAACCCTAGCGGGTTCAAGGGCTCTGTGTAATTAATCATCATGTGTGCATGTTAGATTGATCAACTCAAATTGCATGGTTTCAATTCCTGATTTAATTGATAGAATTTAGGATTGATGATGGATCGAGAGATGAAATTGATTCTTTATTCATAGTTGTTAATTGAAGGACCGAGATGAGAAAATTAATAACAGGAAGAGGAATTGAATATAATTGGTTTTCTGTCCCAAAAGGAAGAGTAGTTAATTGTAGGGATTAAATCTATGTTTTTATTCAGGTTGATTATTATTGTGTTCTTGAGGCCGACCAAGCATATACAGCCACATGATAGTAACCTAGGTTAAAATTGTCCGACAAAGGAATTTTAATACATTAATCTGATTTCTCACCATTGTAGAGTTGATTGATTTGGCATGTATTTTGATTGATTATTTGCCCTAGAATCTGTGTTCTTTATATTTGCTTTTAAAAACCTTTAAATTCTGTCTTGTCATCTTTATTTTCCAAAACCAAAACCCAAATTTCTGTCTACTCAAACAATAAAAATCTTAAAACTATAGTTAGTACATGAGATATTTTTTTTGTACATTTCCTCTGGGTTCGACTACCTTTGGGTATTTATAAATTTATTTGTCACTGTGTTTGCAATTAATCTGCGAAATTTGCAGTGATCAGGGCTAAGCTGTACTGGCCTTGAAAAGTCAGTATAAGAGCCTCTACCTTTAAAGATTGAGCAATTCGAAAGTTGTTGAAGCTCAGTCAAACTTAGGCATTCAAATATGCCCAAGTCAGTACGAGGTTATCCAAACTAGGATTCTTTAGGCCGGAAAGAAGTCTGACATAAAGTTAGTGTATAGTACATTGACGCATCAGAGCAGAGCAGAAAGAAGACCTAAGGTATGGGCTACGATTGAACAATATAATCCATGAGTCTAATGTTTGGATTTATGTGTCTAACGGATAGAAATTCAAAATGCCAAGGGTCTTCCTATATATAAAGGCCTGCCCTCTCAACCTTAAAAGGTTACCTGAACAGAATTCAAAATCTGAAAGTCTTGAGAAGACAAAGGCATTTTTCAGGTCATTTCTCTGCTAAACTCTCTGAGTTTCCATGTTTTCTAACACGAGACTTAGTCTCCGACTTAAGTTACCCACCGTGTTAACTTCTCCTAGCACGAGGCTGAAGCTTTAAGCTGAAGCTCTTCTTGGTGAATATATCTTTCTGAGATATATTCATAGCAATCAGTTTCTTAGTCTGGGATTCTGATTCTCATGGGCGTATGTCAACCGCCTGAGTTCTGGGAAGAACGAGTAAATATCCAATCATTATGGGAAGAATTAGTAAACATCCAACCACCAGGAAGGAGGCTGCAGGGTGCGTCCCCAATTCAACCTGAAGACTGAGTCTGCAAGGAGTTCCTAGGCGAGTGTCACAGTTGACCGGAGGATGGAGGTGCTGACGGACTGTGTATAGATCGTAAGGAGGCTTGTATTTACTTAGTGAATTATCCAGACCTTGGGTCGGAAGAGTGGGTGTAGGATATTGAGATCTGAACCACTATAAACTCTGAGTGTTGTTTACTGCTTTCTTTCATACTTGTTTTGTTTTTCTGTTTCATAAACTGACTCTTGAAACCTTCAATATTTGTCCAAGTATTGAAGTGTATTGTGAAACTGACTTACGGTAAACAGAGATCTAAGCTTAAGCCTTCCACACACAAAACTGACTATACTTTGTTTAAGCGAACCAATGCAACTGTCATTTAATACTTTTGTTGCATACACAAACCTTCCGCTGCACAGTTTTGCACTCTGATTTCGGAACCAACAGTTCATATTTAAACTAAAAGAAAATAAATAATAATGGCTAAAATCCAACTATCATTCATTCTATCATCTAAAAATATAAACTATAGATGCAAGAAAACCATCAGCAACGTGTCCAACTGCTGCTGCTCTTCTCCTTCCTCCATCTCTGCGCAGCCCCCCAAAAATTCCTCTCTCCAAAATGTGGCTTGTTGAGGAAGAATAATGGTTGTGTCTTTTCTCTCTCTTTGCTCTCAAAATATCTTTACTTCCAATGCACGTGGCTCTCCATCCTGCCCTTTGACTCTGATAGCTGACTCCATTCGACACTTGTCCATACATTTAGACAAAATCTAAAAAGTAAGTTGATTCTGTTTGCAGGTGGTCCCCCTTGGTGCAGTCTCTCAGCTCTCAGTAATGCTACTCCTATGCTCTAGCATAACATTCAGCAGATTACTCTTCACTCCTTTGGCTTGAAACCTGGTTAATCTCACTCTCTTTCCTTGCAAAACAACTAAAAACAGCAAAACACAACTATACAAGACACACAATACAAATAAAGATAAATGCAACACAATAACAACATAAAACAAGTTAGAAACACTCAAAAGAACATAAAAGACACCAAGAAAATACTAAAATAATAACTCGTAAAGGGAGTTATCAATGTGGGAGTAGTTTTTTTAATTTATAAGATTGAATTAAATTTATAAAGTGTGAAATAGGATTCCATAAATTTATAAAGTCTAGATAGATAATCACTATTACCTTTTATAGATAATTATTCAAAATATTAACAATCAATCAGTTGGTGCACTGGATGGGCATAGAAGATTGAATTAAGAGGTAAATATTTCGAATGCTGTTGGAAGCACAAAATATTAATTTTTCTATGAATATGTGCAGAGTCCAGATTATTTGTAGGGCAATATTGTGCGGTGCGATGCCGGTGTGTTCAACTGATGGTTGGGTGCATGGTTCGATGGTGGGTTGGCTGCGGCTCAGTGGTGGCAGGCTAGGTGCAGTTTTCAATGGTTGGGTGTGGTTCGTGCGTTTTGGTTGGTCGATGGCTAAGTGCATTGTTTGCAGTTCGGTGGTGGCTAGGCCGATGGTTAGGTGCGGTATGTAGGTCAGACGATCTGGTCATCGAGCTAGGTGTTTTAGTGACTATATCATGATACTTTAGTGACGATTATTGTTTATGTGCAGTTTACCCTACTCGGCCTCTCACAGGTAGGTTGTGTGCAGTGGCGGCCCTGAGGCCGTGCGAGAGGTGCGCTGCACCGGGGCCTCCGAACAAAGGGCACCATTTTAAAAAAAAATTATATAATAATAGTAATATTATACTATTAATTATCTTAGTAGGGGCTTCTTTTTTTAGAAAATATAAGATTAAAAAAACTTAATCTTTAACTTAACTAAAAAAATTAACAAAATAAATTTATATTTACCTTAATAAAAATGTTTAGCTCAAACTATATTAAATATAAATATTAAGATTATCAATAAAGATATTAAAATTTATATTATTTCTAACATGACATGTCAACTAAAATGTTAGCATCTCTTTTAAAATATAAAGTTGTTGCTCTCTCTTCACTTTTTCATTGTTTCTCTAGGTTTTTTTTTTCAATAGCATACAAATAAATTTTATTAAATAGCAACTAACAGTAAGTTGATAAGGTAGTCCTTCGTTTTTTCTCAACAAATATTGTCTATGATATGAAATTTTTTTTGTGATCATATTGTTGAGCAATTTTTTTAAAAATCCTATTAGATTTTATGTTGCATTTACGTGATTTCCTAGGTCTTTGCTTTAATTTTTTTTTTAATTTTTTCAGAGTGGTTTTGAATTTAAATTGGTTTGATTTTATTTATTTTGTATTAATAATATTAATATTATGTTAATCGTTCTTCTTGAGCTAATAAACATTTATCTTGTTCTTAAAAAAAGAAAAATAAAGAAAGGAGATGATGAAAAACTCACAAGAAGTTTGCTTCAAAAAGCTAAGAAAATTATTTTTAAATGATAATTATGCATTTAGTTTATATAACATTATTTATTTTTTTTCCACTTTATTAAAAAAAAGAAGTGAAATTCATAAGATTGTTGTGAACTTGTGAGTGACTCGATTTTTTTTTACAATAGTTTTTGAACAAGTATAGATAATTTTAAAATGCATTTTATATTATGCTCCCTCCGTCCCGGTCAAATAGGCATGATAACCAAGGTATGTGAATGGTAATAGGATGAATATTTTATTGATGAGTGTGAAAATTTTGTTATTTTAAGAAAGTGGAATAATATTGTAAGACAGACGAAAAAGAAAATGTAGATAATTTATTTGGGACGAAGGGAGTATATTATTCATAATTTTTACAGCTATCTATTTTAAATAGGGACACAAAAATTTTCTTCGCATCGGATCCCATAATTTACAGGGCCGGCCCTGGTTGTGTGTGTCAGTTTAGTATAGCCCCTTGTTGTGGCGAGGAAGTAGGTCATGTTTCTTTCAGATGATAGGTAGGTCGTGGAGGTCATCGGTAGGACCCTTGCAGCTGGTATGTCATCTCTCATCGGGGATTGGCTGGGTCATCGTTCTAAAAACGTGTAGCTCATTTGGATGCATCTTCATGAGTCATTGTCGTACTTATTAGGTTTGGATCCAATTCATTTTAGCCTAATTTTATTTGAACCCAATAATACTATTTTTCGAGATTTAATTATTTCGCCTTTATTGATGAAGCTACTTGTACAATTTTTGCTTTTATATTTTCCTTTCAAAAAAAAAAAAAACTGACTTATGTATACATGCATTAAATGTGGAAACCTAATGGTACGACATACTAATTATAGGGTTCTATCTTATTTGAAATATAATTAATTAACTTAAAGCTCACTACATTTAAATATTCCTACTTAAATTTATGATTTATTAAACACACATAAAATACTTAAACTAACTCTCTGAGCTGCAACAAGGTTTTTTTTTATTACTATTATTTTTTTATTTTTTATAATCCAGTCTCTGACGATATTCATTATTATTCACTCACAAAGGTAATAATCATGAATCCATAATAATAATTATTTGTGTGACACATGATTTATTTGGGCGTACCTCGTCTTGATTGGATTTCAACATACTAAAAATGACTTTACGCTAAATATAAGAATAAATTGATACGATTTATTTCATAAAATCAACATCCACGTCAATATTTTTTTATAAATTTATGCTTAATTACTTTATAAGTTATATTTAATTGTAATATACATTATACTTAGAGTTTATATATATAATCGAAGATGATTTGATGCTAAAAGTGAGTTAATGTTAAATAAGAATTAATATATGTGATTCATTTAGAAAAATTAATAGTATGGATTATAACATTTTCAAAAAACTTATACTTAATTAACTAGTAGAAATTATGTTTATTTTTTATAATCAATATTTTTTTATTTAATCATGATTTAACATAAACTTTAGTTTTCGATTCAACCAAACTCTATATACAAAGAGAGAGGATAAAGATTATATTTTTCTCTAATTAGTTAAAATATTTTGGGATGAGATCGTGTTTTGTTGACTTTACCACTTCGTATTCCATATTTCACACTAATAATTTATTATTATTATTATTATTATTATTATTATTATTATTAAATAAGAACTTAACATCTAGTTATGACAAATCTAAATTATTAACTAAGAATTGAAAGAGAGAAATATTATGAACATCCCTACTTCTAACATAATTAAAAGTCCAAATTTTAAATTTTTTTAAAAAAATTATCAACTTTAATTATTTGATATCAACCGTATTATATTGGCGGATCTACACTAGGGTTAGGGGGTTCCAGCCCTCCAATTGGATTTTTTTTTCGTTTTTATAGTATCGTAATCTGAAAGTTTTTGGATTAGCCCCTCGTAAAGAGAAAAAAAATATGATACAAAAGATTGAAGTCTAGTGGAAGAAAAAAAATTCAACCCCCTCACGGAGATTTTCTGAATCCGCTCATTTCTATAATTCCATATTTTTGGTTATGGTTTGAAATCTATAAATGGTAGGAAGTAAGCCACGCAGCACTATTGAGACTGTCGCTTATTACATTTACGGGAAGAGAGTCAAAGATGTTTGTACACCACATATTTGAGTTATTTATAATTATTAATTAATACGAGTGGCAATTTAATTTGTACAGATGGGATACATTATTTTGGGTCATAATTAATATTAATGTAGCATTCATCTCACTTTCATATATTGTTTAACTAATTTATAATATATATTTTTATCGGGTAGAATTTAAGAAATTTGAGTCTGAATTTAGGCTTTTAGTTAGAGAACCAAATTACATAGTTATTTCAATTTTTAAAAAATTGCTTTAGAGAATATAGCAATACTCATCCTTACCCCCATATTTTGAATATGAGTTCTGAGTATGTTGTACACGTTCGAACATCAGAGTTGTGGATTGATCGGGAATCAAAAGATAACTCCTTAAATGAAGAGTTGAGTTTAAACCACGATATATTTATCGACAAACGATGGAACTCTTTGAAAACTCATACCAAATCAATCGTCTCGATGAGTTCTACAAGTATATTGCATACATTCAAGCGTCGGAGTTGTGGATTGACCAGGAATCAAAAGATAAGTGTTAAAATGAAGAGTTTGGTATAAACCTAGGTATCTTAATCAACCAACGATGGAACTCTTTGAAAACTTGTACCAAATAGATCGTCTCGATGAGTTCTACATGTATGTTATACTCATTCGAGCATCGGAGTTATGGATTGATCGAGAATCAAAAAATAAGTGCTCAAATGAAGAGTTTGGTATAAAACACGATATCTTTATCAACAAACAATTGGACTCTTTAAAATCTTGTATCGAATCGATCGTCTCGATGAGTTCTATATGTATGTTGCACTAGGGGTGAGCAAAAACCGAACCGGACCGAAAAAACCGACCGAACCGATGAAATTTGGTCGGTTCGGTTTTGGACAATTCGGTTCGGTCCTCGATTTTCAAATTTTAAAACCGATCTTGTTCGGTTCGGTTGTCGGTTCTTTCTTTCAGAACCGACCGACCGACCGAATTAGATATATAATAATTATAAATTAAATTATATATAATATAATAATTATAATCTAACCTAATATTAATATATTTAATTCCAGCCCACTCCCAAATCCCAAACAAAACACTCGACATTACCGCCCTAGCCTTGCCCCTGAGCCCTCCCCGCCCCCCGGCTCCCTGTCACCGCACCGGCGCGCCGCTCTCGCCCTGTCACCGGCGCCGATTTCGGCCTCCCCGACTCCCTGTCACCGGAGCCGCTCTCGCTAACCCCCTCTTGGTCGACTGCCCTCTCTCGCCAACCCCCTCTTGCAGCCTTGCTCGACTGCCCCCTCTCGCAATCCCTCTTTGCTCGGCTCGAGTCTCGACTATAGCAGCCACTATACGCACGATCTGCTGCTGCCTGCTCGTTCTCTTCTAATCCTCCTGCACACACGATCCCATTGCAGCAATTAATCTTCTATCTTCTTATTTTATTTTTCTGTGATTAATTCGTCCTGCTGCTCGTCCTTCTAATCTGTGAAGATGCCTGCTATTCCTGCTATGTGTTGGAGTTGGATTTTACGTTTGAAATGCGAAATGTATATAAAATTGTTGCTGAAATTCGGTTGGAACCGAACCAACCGAAACCGAAACCGAACCGAACCGAATTATTCGGTTCGGTTATCGGATCGGTTGATAGGTTGATCGGTTCGGTTTTCGGTCGGTTTTACAATGCGGTTCGGTTTTTTCGGTTCTAAGATTTTCGGTCGGTTTTCAACCGAACCGACCGAATGCACAACCCTATGTTGCACACATTCGAGCATCGAAGTTGTGGTTTGATAGGAGATTAAAAGATAAGTGCTTAAATGAAGAGTTCGGTATAAACCACAATATCTTCATCAACAAACGAGGTAACTCTTTGAAGTCTTGTATCAAATCGATCGTCTCAATGAGTTCTACAAGTATGTTGCAAACATTCGAACATCGAAATTGTGGATTGACCGGAAATCAAAAAATAACTCCTTAAATGAAGAGTTCAGTATAACCTACGATATCAGGATTGGGATTTCATGAAGGATTGATTTTGAGATATTGAATCAAATAGTATAATTTTTTTTTAAAAAAAAATAAGATTTTAGTGTAATAATGCATTTTAAATTTCTATTCAATTAAGTATTTTAACTTTAATTTTATGGTGGGGAATTCATGTTAAGTGGCTGATTCAACCATGCTTTAATTGAGCCATTAGTATATGGGTAATTTTAAACACAGCCACAATTTTACTCAACACAGCCTCATTCATATTTTAAAAAATATATATTACTATTTTACTCTTTTTAAAATATAATTATATTTTCTGAACATAGCCACAAATTGAGTAATTCTAAATACAACCATAATTTCTCAATATAGCCTATTAATTATTATAAAATAAAAATATCAATGAAAATTATTATTTTAACCTCAATTTTTAAAATCTACTATTTTTTTAATTATTTTTATAAAAATAAAAATATTAATGAAAATTATTCAATTTTTAAAATCTACCAAAATAAAAAAAAAATGAATTGATGGAGGTTATGAATATAATGAATCTTGAATTGATGGAGGTTATGAATATTAATTTGAAAATTGTTTGTCGAATGATGAGAGAATTATTTTATTCTTTTTCTTTTAAATTGTGGCTGTTAATTAGTGGGGCTATGCTAATCAATGCAATTCATTTTTATTTTTATTTTTTTGGTAGATTTTAAAAATTGAGGTTAAAATAATAATTTTTATTAATAATTTTATTTTTATAAAAATAATTAATAGGCTATATTGAGAAATTATGATTGTATTTAGAATTACTCAATTTATAGCTATGTTTAGAAAATATAATTATATTTTAAAAAGAGTAAAATAGTAATATAAATATTTTAAAATGTGAATGGAGCTGCATTGAGTAAAATTGTGGCTGCATTTATTTTTTTTTTGAGATAAAAAATTGTGGCTGCATTTAGAATTACCCTTAGTATATTTTCAGGAAGGGTCGATTTGAGATATTAAATCAAATCGTATAATTTTATTAAGAAAAAAGATTTAAATTTAATAATGCATTTTAATTAAATGTCTATTTAATTAAGTATTATAACTTTAATTTTGTGGTGGGGAATTCATGTTACGTGGCTGATTCAACCATGCTTTAATTGAGCCATTGGTATATTTTCTGTACCAAAAAGCCTAAAATAATAAAACATTGGTGTTTTGTGTAAAGGGAAAAATTCTCATCGGAGTAATTATATATTAATGTATAAAGATTTGAAATAACTCGATTTAAAATTTCCTTATTTTTGAGAAATATTTTGATTTAATGAAAAAATTATCTGTAGAATCTAATTAATCATATATTGATTGTTTTTTACAAGAAGAAAAGTCAGCTCAACTTTAATGCTTATTTTTAATTTTTTTATAACTTACTAGAAATGCTCTTTTTAATGTTATGTATATGTAACATGGAGCAGATCCTGTGTTAACTAGTTGTCGGTGTTAACTAGTTGTATATATTAATTTGTTAATTATGTTTTATTAATTATAATATCGTGCTTGATTAGTTTATCTATTATACCTATTAATTAACATATTTAAATGTTTAATAACATATAAACTAAAAACTTATAAATAACATATTCATGAGTTATAAACGCACTTATTTAAATCATAAATAACATATCAAAAATGATAATTAATATTTCAAAGTATAATTAACATATTAAAAAATGTTATTTAGTATTCAGAAAAATGTTATTTATAATTCATGAATATATTATTTATAAGTTTTTAGTTTATTCACAAGAAAAAGTTTTTACATAACCTATAACCTATATATATATATATATTGATTTATAATTTAAATTTATTATAATTTGGATTAAGTTTAATTGTAGGGTTAATCCATCCAATTAGAATATATAAAATATTATTTTAGTAATTAGTTTTTACCTAAAATTATATTATTAAAATTGATTAATTCATAACTATAGTTTATATGCTTACAAAACTTTGATTTTTTTGTTTTTAAAAATCAATTAGAGCATATTGTATTATACTTATTTTTTGTTTTCGTAATAACAATTATTAAAATTAGTAATCGAGACAATGGAACACCATCATGGATAAGAGGATTGGATCCGATTTTTTTCTAGTTTGCATTTGATCTCTTCCGGCACTTGAGATCCTCTGTCTCACTTTTCATGTTCCACTATTAAAATTATTAATTTTTATTTACTATTTCTTTATAATCTTAATTTATTATAGTTTGGATTAATTTCATAAGTACTTCAATCTTAGGGTTCATCCCACACAATAAGGGCATATAATATGTTTTTATTAATTATTTCAGTTTTTAACTAAAATTTGATTATTAGAATTTATTATAAATTCATAACTATGATTTGTGTTCTTATAAAAATTTTATTTTTTTCTTAAAACTCAATTAGAGTATTTTATATCATAAAGCACTTTTGTTTTGATAAAAACATTAATTAATTCTCCCCCGTCCCGCATTATTAGTCGCATTTTTCATTTTCGTTTGTCCTGCGGAATTAGTCTCATTTCTTAAAATAGGAAAGAATCTCCTCACACTAATAAAATATTGATTCTACTACGCTCACAAATATCGGTAACTGTGTCAAAAGCAAATGGGAGTAATGACCCGGAACGGTGGGAATATTTATTGTCGAGACAGTGAAACACTAAGTGGGAGACTTAGACAGATAATTTGATAGCTTCCGAGGATGTAAACATGTATGAATTTTCATTTGTGTTCCGACTACTTCCGCGTCGGCAGAGAAAATGTCTGAATCCTATAAATGCAATACCTCGGAGCCAACCAATGATATAATACTGATCAGTGTCTCCCCTCCGCTTCCCCGATCTCCCTCTCTCTCTCTCTCTCTCTCTCTCTCTCTCTCTCTCTCATCCATTCTCTCTCATAATTTTCAGCCATCTCACACTGTCTGAGAATCATGAAGGTGACTGTGAAGGAGTCGACGCTTGTGAAGCCGATGGAAGAGACTCCGAAAGGGGGTTTGTGGCTGTCGAACTTGGACTTAGTAATGCCGGCCGCTTTCCACTCCCGCAGCGTCTACTTCTTCCGCCACGACGGCTCCGCCAACTTCTTCGACGTGGCGGTGCTCAAGGCGGCGCTAAGCAAGGCCCTGGTTTACTTCTACCCGTATGCGGGGAGGCTGAGGAAGGACGACAACGGCCGGATCGAGATCGACTGCAACAATGAGGGGGTGGTGTTCGTGGAGGCGGAGTGCGACGGCACGGTGGATGACTTGGGCGGTTTCAACCCTAGCGACGGCGTCAGCCTCATCCCTAAAGTCGATTATTCTCAGGGAATTTCGACCATCCCACTTTCTCTATTGCAGGTAAATCAATGCAATATCATGCTAATTCAATTTGAATTACAAGGTTTTTATATAAAAAAAAATTATTTAAATAAATTAAATTAAACAATACTCTCTCCGTTCCATCCGATTAGGTACTTTTCATTTCATCACATGAGTTTCTGAGCTAGTATTTAATTAGTAGCTAACTGTGATCGTTGATAAAATTGACAATTTATTAACTTGTTCAAGTCTACCAATTATAATTAACTATTAAACATTAGCTCCGAAATTCATGTGCCGAAATGAAAAGTACCTAATCAGATGGGATGGAGAGAGTATTAAATAGTGGACGCATTTTCGATCCGCCACCTATGCACGACTTTGGTCATATACATGAGAGATATGAAAACCAATTTCCAATATTATAAATTTTTAATTAGAAGTGATGAATCACTATAAATACCTAAAGCTATCCACTATGGTTAAGTTATTCTCGATTTTGAAGGTGTGGCATCCTAACTAGTGGATAAAAAAATAATAAAAGCAAGCAGCTCACAACTTATACTTAACCCTTGTATGAAGTAAAGTGATTTAACGAGAAACTGTCAAGTGTCAGCTTCTAATTGGATTTCTATACATTATGAAATTTTATTTTAAATTAAAAAAATATGTAATTAATAAAAATATACTAAAATTCTTTATTTTTTTCTTTTATATATAAATAAAGATCAATATTGATATGTTTTCATAAACAAATAAAATTTCTTCTTTTGGTTATATTACTTCTATTTTTGTTTATAATATATTTTATTTGTGTTTATGAATTTAAATTATATATTTATATATTTGATAGATTTTTAAATTTTTAATCAAAATTATTATAACATGTATTAATAAATAAAATAAATTGTAGGTTGTTTGAAAATCATTAATGTAAGTAAAAATTAAATTAGGTTGTAAGTTTTATATTTGAAGGAGAGAAAAGTTAAAAAAAAATTGAGTTGCGTTTGGGTGGTTAGATTGTTGTAGTGAATAGTCTAAATCTTAAAAAAAAATCCATTGTTATAAGCTGCCGCCCCACCATACATAATATCAATTGTACGTTTCAAGAATTATAGGGAGCCTAAGACAGTTAGGTGGCATAGGCGTTGCAATTCTGCGGGCCATATATAAGTATATACCGATAATTGTCGGTATAAATAATTTTTAGCCACAAAAATTTAAATATTACAGACATTATTATCACTATAAATATATATATTTTTTGTATATTGATTGTTGTCTAAGCATGTATAGATGGTTTAGGTATGTGCTAGGCCTTATATGACCACCTACCAGTGTCTAGCATATTCTACGATCTTTAACATGATAGATTTTGTTTTGCAATGAGAAATCTATCAATTTTGGGCTATATATATGATATATTTCTTGAACAAGCTTAATATATTATTTCAGAGTGAGAGTGAAAATATGAATCACATGAGGCAAAAACTTGCGTTAGGCACACCTAAATGGTTTAGGCGAATTTTACTCATACTCAAATGGGTTCACCCATCCTAAATAGGGTTTAATAATCCCCAATTAGGATATATTAAATAAATTTGACTTGGGTTAATGAATAAAACCCGCCTAAACCTTTTAGGCGTGTCTAACCTGAGATCTTTCCATCACATAATTGTATAACATGTATTATATTTGCACACGCAGTTAACTCGGTTCAAATGCGGCGGAGTGAGCCTCGGCGTGGCAAGCGAGCATCATGCTGCGGATGGGATCAGCGGCCTCCACTACATCAACGCATGGTCCGACATTGCTCGCGGCGTCACCACCATCACTCCGCCTATCATCGACCGCCGCGTCCTCTCGGCGCGCGACCCGCCGCAGCCGCAGTTCCCGCACATCGAATACCAACTCCCTCCATCACTCAAAGCCCCTCTAGACATCACCGACACCTCACTCCGACTTTTCCGGTTCACTCGCGATCAGATCAACGCCCTCAAGGAGAAATGCAGAAACGCCGACGAAGGGATTGGGAAGGAGAGGAGCTACTACACCACGTACGAGACGGTGGCGGGACACGCGTGGCGGAGCGTCTGCCTGGCTCGCCGGCTGCCCGGCGATCAGGAATCCAATCTGCAGCTCCCGGTGGACGGCCGGCCGAGGCTCCGTCCGCCTCTCTCGCCGCATTTCTTCGGTAATGGGATCTTCTACGCGACGGCAGTTGCTTCGTGCGGTGAAATCGTGAGTAGTCCCCTGAAGTTCGCGGTGGAGAAAGTCCACGAGGCGGCGGCGCGTATGGACGACGATTACTTGCGATCGGCTCTGGACTACTTGGAGGTGCACCGGCCAACGTCGCAGGGCGTCATGCGCGGCGGAAGCAACGTCAACTGCCCGAATATCGGCATGACGAGCTGGGCCCGGCTGCCGTTTTACGAAGCCGATTTCGGGTGGGGGAAGCCGGTTTTTGCTCGACCGGGGAAGTCCCTTTTTGAAGGAAAAAGCTATGTGTTTGCTGATCCTCAGAATGATGGGGGCGTGCTGTTTGCCATTACTCTGCTGAAGCCCCATATGGAGCTCTTTCAGAAACTCATTTATGATATTTGATTCTCTCCCAACACATTGTTCTGAGACTCCATACAGACTTCAAGGATCATGTCTTATGATTTTATTTTAAATAAAA
Source organism: Plectranthus barbatus (assembly GCA_026898455.1). NCBI lineage: Eukaryota > Viridiplantae > Streptophyta > Magnoliopsida > Lamiales > Lamiaceae > Plectranthus > Plectranthus barbatus. The sequence continues at coordinate 33,404 of JAPKLW010002220.1, forward strand.
AACCGTATTATGTATTGCAACAATAATTGTGTAAGAAATTACTCGACCAACAGCTTCACAAATCACAGCGACAAAATGCAGGAAACCCTCAACGCAACTCACACATGCACAAGTGTTTACATGGTTCGGTTTTTCAACCTACATTCACGGGAAAGTGACAAAGAAGTTTATTCGATGATAGTGTAGCAAGTGTTTTAAAAATTTCCGCCTAAGCCCTAGGCGGTGCCTAGGCGCCAATCTAGGTAGCCGATCAAGCTTGCTAAGTGCTGCTTAGGTGCCCGACTAAACGGACTACGTGCTTTAAATCTAATAGGTTTATATGCATTGATTAATATATATCATAAATATTAAATATAAAAATTAGCTTACCGATTAATTACCGCCTATAAAACCCTTAGGCCCCACCTAAACCGCCTAGACGCTAGGCCCCACCCAAGCGTCCGACTAGCACCTAAATATTTTTAAAACCATGAGTGTATAAGCTAAGAAATCTCTCTTTTTCTCTCTCTCGCTTTGGAAGCTCACCAAAACTCGCATGAAAAACTGAAGGAAGAAGAAACTAAAACTCTATCTCCCTGACTTTAACCTACAGAATCAATCACTACAACAAAAACATTGAACAACACTAAAAAGATAATATTTTTTGTTGAAAAGTATTGTCGTAGACTAAAAAAGTGTTGTCTTTTAGTAGAAAAATACGCTAAAAGACAACGGTTTTACACTAGTGTTGTTGTTTACATGTTGTCTATTATAAAAAAGACAACAGCTGCTAAAAATACGCTAAAAGACAACAGTTTTATACTAGTGTTGTTGTTTAGATGTTGTCTATTATCGAAAATACAACATTTGCATTTGTGTGTTGTTATTCTATTTTTTTAAATTTTTTTAATAATTTTCATTTAATTGATAAAAGTACTCTGCAATATTTTTAAGAGTTAAACGATATATTGGGTATAGTTAATAATTTTCCCTATATTATAAAAATAATAACAAATTAAGGAAATTAGATGATTAAATATTAAATAAAACACTATTAGAGAGTAGAAGATTTTGTCCAACTTTCTAGCTACTATAATAATAATTGTGCACAGTGGTAAAATTATCATGCCAGTAAAAAATAATGGGTTTTAAATACATTAGTAACGTGTCAGTATGTAAATTTTAACTTAATAACTTTGAGGAATTAAATATATTAAAATGATTATTCATAGAAATACATGAAGTGTTAAAAAAAACACCTCGATTTTTAGATTGATTATAAACTATGAAATGCCAAAACAAACACGTGTTAATTTATTTGAATTAGATTAAAGATACATAAATAGTTATAATTTTATATTATTTAAAAATATAATTATTAGTGTATGTATAGCTTAGATGGTAGAATTCTCGCGTAATATGTGAGAGGTACAGGGATCGAGATACAAACTGCACACACTTTGTCGTCACACTTCACAAATTGAATAATCGTGTGTAATAAATAAATTATCTATTGGCGTGTCTATATATCGATCGATTTACCCCTCTGAAATCTAATGAGTTTATGTATATATACACATATAAAAAGAGATTAGATGTTAATGACTGGGAATATGTTGATTAGAAATCAATTTTAATCTTTGATTTGAATGAATAAATGACTAGAATAAAGTTACTTCAAATAAGCGGTTATAATTTGTAATAGAGGCATATTAATTTTCATGTTAATATATAGAGTTGGCTAGAAAAATGCAGTGATATGCTTAATATAATGTTGTGATACACACGACAACCACCTCTAGATAAGATATAAGATCAATTTTGTACCATTAAATTAAAAAATAAACGATTTAGATTTTATTTTTTTAAAAAAAAACTCGTTTTAATGTTTAGCGTAAAAAATTGCATCAAAAGACAAATGCGTAATAATGCTTTTCCCACTTGCCCACGGTTTTGAATTTCCTATTTGTTCATGGATTTATTCCCTAATTAAATTTGTTACATTATTTAGGGAAAAAAAGTTGCATTATTTTGGATTTTTTTATAATCAGAATTATATACGCACGATTTTTCTCTAATTTTGTGGGATTTGATTCCAAAAATACTATATTTAAAAATTAACTTTTGTTTCTTCCTATTTTTATGGGATTAGATCTCTAAATTATCCCATTTTAAAATTAATATACATTTTCTCCCAGATTTCAAAATTTAAGCAATTTATTTTGTGGTTTCAAATTATATATCACACAATGTTGCATAGTTTCTGTAAAACATGCATTATTTAGCCTGCAATGTTGCATTATTGTTGCAGCCTCGATTTGTTCTGCTTCTCTTTCCACCATTAGATGCTTGATCAGCTCTTTCATTTGATTCACCTCCTGGACTAATAGTAAGGCATTCCCTTGGGTGAGTTGTGTCCAGATCCTCCAAGGGTGGCATATTCGGATCATCCTCCTCATTCTGATTGTGTGGCGGCTCCATATTGATGATTGTACTGCTTGTCTCCTTGTTTTTTCTTCTCCTTACTGTGGCCTCGATTTCTGGGTCGAAGGTTTCGAATGGTTTGCCCTGAGCCCTCATGTTCATTCGACCTGAGAAAAAGACACAGTATAATCAGTTGTATCGATCGACAGGGGCTGTGTCGATCGACACGAATGTCGCGGCTGTGTCGATCGACACGGGGAGTGTCGATCGATGCAGAGGACAAGTTTCTGAAAACACACAGGCACAGAAACACGAAACAGAAAATAAAAATCAAAATCAAAACTTAATCCAACAAATTAAAAAAAAACTAATAATAAAATAGAATCTAACAGTCCTGGCAACGGCGCCAATTTGATAACTGTAAAAATTACAGAAAAATTATAATATAGTGATGCGAATAAATTTATAAACCCTAAGGTTGTCGAACCTACAGGGACTGTGTAATGAGACTATTCCATGTATTAGCCATAGTTTTCAAATTACAGTTGTTTGAGTAAATCGAAAGTAGGGTTTTGGTTTTGAAATTTAAAAAGAACAATGCAGAAATTAAAGGGGTTTTGAAAACAATAATTAAAGAGACAGATTCCAGAGCAGATAATCAATTCATCAACATGCAATTTCATCAACTCAGTAATGGGGAATAATTAGATTCAAATGGATTAAATTCCGTGTTTGGAAATTTAAACCTAGATTACTAATGTGTGACTATCTCCTCTCGGTCTCAAGAATAAACATTAATTAATCCCAATAACTATCTAAATTAAACCTACAATTTGATTCTTCCTTTTACGATAGAAAACAAGGGCATTCAATTCTCTCTTCCTATTATCAATTTTCACCTCTCGGTCCTTCAATTAATAACTACAAATCTAAATCAATTCCATCTCTCGATCCTTCTAATTCTAGATTCGATTATATTAAAACCAAGAATTGAACCGTGCTTCAGAGTTGAATCAATTAAACATGCATCAGAAAGATTATCAAAGCCCTATAATCTGCTATGGTTTCTAGCACTAAACATGAATAGAAATAAAGAACACATATTATTAAAGTTCATAAAATACCTTACAAGGACAATAGGAACCTTGAAAGTCTTGTAAAAACTCCAATGCTAAATAAAATTAAAGTGTTAAAAGAGATAATTTTCGAGCCCTAATGAGTTATATTTATAGAGGAGAAAATACATCTCAACGAGGTATTGGGCTAAAATACTGAAAATAACCAAATTGGGAGAATTTTTGCTTTTTGGCTTCTGTGTCGATCGACAGGTTGTGTATCGATCGACACGAGTGTCATGTGTCGATTCTTGGTTGACGCGAACTCCTTTCGCGTCAATTGATACATTTTCATGTCGGTCGAAATAGAGACTCCTCCAATTCAACTTTTTCATCCTTTAATCCTCTTTTTAGCCCAAAAATCTGTAAAATATCACCATGACAAGCATAATACCTCGCAATATCGACTCATGCATAAAATAAGCAAATAAACTTTGACCCCCAGTGGTGCAGCGGTGATGTTCGCGATCTCAGCTTTGACCCCCGCCGGCCGGTCACCACCATGGACTCGTCGGTGAGCCGCGACTGAGTTGTAAATAGCCCCAGCGCGACTGTGTTTTGGAAGTTTTCCATCGATATTTGTTCTTCGTTTCTTGGTTTCATTTTTCACAGGAAATTACATCAAAAGTTTCAAAAAAATACATGAAATAAAATTACATCATTTCCTATTCTAACCACGGATTTTCACGTGGTGAAAAATAATTACAAACCGTGAATAAACCATCGTGCCAAAGCCAAAAATAGATTGGGAACTATGAGGAACAAAATAATATATAAAATCAGGGATGACATGCTTAAATGATGCTTAAATGATTTAAAATATAATAAACCAACTGCACGTATCAGGCAGAGCCAACAACCACAAACGTGGCTCTGATACCGATTGATGGAACACGTCGATTGTTAAACTGTGACTATCTCCTCTCGGTCTCTAAAACACAAATTCAACCAATCTCAATAATTATCTAATTAATTCCTACACATGATTCTTCATTTTGAGACAGAAAACAAGTATATTTAATTTCCTCTTCCTATTACCAATTTTCACCTCTCAGTCTTTCAATTGATAACTATAAACCTAGATTAAAATTCATCTCTCGATCCTTCTTTAAATCTAGATTCAATTAATTAAGTTCGGGAAATTAAACCATGTCATAGAGTTGATTTCACTCAAACATGCATCAGAAAAGAATATCAAAAGCCCCAAAACCTGATAGGGTTTCTAGCCACAAAACATGACTTGAATAAAATAAAACATATTATAAATTAACTTACAATTGAAATAGGAACCTTGAAGGTCTCTAAAAACTCCAATGTTGAATAATTCTAAGTAAAATAATGCGTAAAAACTCCCTAATTTCGTGCCCTAAGAGTCCCATATTTATAGAGGAGTGAAAATATCTAAACTAGGTATTGGACTAAAATAAAATATATATCCAAATCTGGCTGGATTTTCCATCTTCGGCATTTGTGTCGATCGACATGCACCATGTCGATCAACACACACGTCAGTCAAGATACGGGCTATTTCTTCCTGTCGAGCAACCTCTCTGACCTCCACGTCGATCGATAGGGAGCCTATCGACCGACGTGATTGCATGCATATCGAGCCTCCTCTTTCTGCCTTGCCCTCGATCGACATCCGACCTCTATATCGATCGACATGTACCACGTCAATTGACACAGAGGTAATGCTTTGGGATTTTGGCTCGTCTTCCAACTTGGTTGACTTACCGTGTGTCAATCGAAGCGGCAACTCTGTGTATCTTGGCTCTTTTCACCATTTAACCTCTTTTTAGCCTTAAATACCTGCAAAACTCACCATGGCAAGCATAACATCCTCTAAAACATACTCATGCACATAAATAACTAAAAACCTAACCTAATTGCACTGAAACAATGGAGAAAAACATGGATAAGTGAGTACAAATATGAGCGTATCAAACCCCCCAAACTTGAATACTTGATTGTCCTCAATCAAAGAAAAGAAAGAAAAGAAATCTCAAATAGTTGAAAGTGCAATGCCTCACAAGATTCATCACAATCAAAGGATCATCAATTCAGATCACACAAGCAATTTGAAAGAGATAAGAAATACATCAACTTTGGAAGACTCACAAGGAAGTGTATCGCTCATTCACACAAGTGTTTGGGTTTCAATGAAAGCACTCACAACATGTATGAAGAAATTTTTACTATAGGCTTGCAAAATTTCTAGAATCTCCACTGCTCAAATGTGCACACAACTCAAGATTCAAAAAGAATTTTGATAAGGTTACAATGTAAGCTTTTTGTGAAAGGTAGGGAAATATAGCTGTTGGGGTCCGACCGGATTCGGCCCACTAAGAGGCCCGATTTGGGATCCAATAAGTCTTAGTAGAGAGTTAGCAATGGCACCAGCCCAGTAAGATCGTGCCGGCCCAGCCCATATGGATCAAAGCTCGCTATGAAAGCAGTTGACAGGCAACAAGCAGTCCGACGGGACTATAGCAGTCCGACCAAAATAAGAGATAGTTCGATCATCGAAGAGGTAGCTCGACGTACGAGTATCGATCTGCTATGATGGCTCCCAACGGTCAAGAAGGGTGACGCGTGCATAACCGCTAGCTTGCGGGACTTTTGGAGAGCCTAACTACCACGTGGGCGAACCACCCTGATTTTTCCGAAGACGTCCCCTAACCGCCGAGAGAAGGCTGCGGAAACCCTAGATAATAGCCATCCTCTATAAATACCCCCTGTATGTACAAATTCACACACACGAAAAGAGAGAGAAAAAACCTAGCCT
>JAPKLW010002220.1:39716-59397 GCA_026898455.1 Plectranthus barbatus
GAGAGATCCGAAAACTCGATATTTTTTCTACTACTTCAAAACCAGTTTGATTCACTTGTATCTTCCTTTAAGTCACTTACTGTTATTATTTCGCATTCTCGTTATGCTATTTCTTGCCTGTTTTCGTTCATAGTCTCATTCCTTGCCGAAGTCTACCTTCGCTCCGGATGGGCATGTCTGATGCTCACATTCAATTATCCAAGCATCAAGCCAGAGCAGCTACTGAATATAAGAGGCGTCAAGCTGAATATGCAAAGATTAAAGAAGTGAGGTTGCAGGCTCGATTAGCCGCTATCCGAGAGGAAGAAGAGCGCGAAGCCCAAAAGCTTGATATGGTCAAGTACCGCAACAGAAATGAGGAATTGCGAGCCTCTACGTTGGAACTACAACTAACAGATGCATGGATGCTAGAGAAAGTTGAAATAGCTGCTGTTGAAGCAGAGTATCTGAAAGCTATCGAAGAAGCAGAGTATCTGTTAGCTACTACCGATGGAGTTGATACTGCTGAAACCGTAACCACCGAAGTAGCAATGGAAGAAATTTCCACCTCCACAGCTAGGAATCAAGCAATCATTATCCCTACTACTTCCTCGTTCTTTGCTACTCCGGTTAGTTCTCACGACTTCCCATCCTATCTTAATTCAGTGGTTCAGATGGTTGTCCAAAGTGTTGTGTCCACCATGTCTGAGAGAATGGTGATGGAAGCAACGGACATAAGGAGAGAGATTGCCGAAGTAAAAACCGATGTCACTGCAGTCCAGACCGATGTCTCTTCGTTAAAGGCTACTATCCAAGAAGTAAAGGAAGATGTAGCAGAGCATAAGCAGCAGATGGAACTTAAAGTCAATACCTTCTCCTCCACCTTTTTGGATGCAATCAAAGAGGGGGAAACAAGGAGGATTGTTGAGGCTGCTGAGAGGAAGAAAGCAGAAGAAGCTCGAGCCGCTGCTAAAGAAGAAAAGAGAAGAGCTCTGGAAGAGCTAAGGCAGAAAGAAAGAGAAATAAGGCAGAAAGAAATGGAGTTGAAAATCAAGATGCTTGAAGAAGAAAATGAGAGGATTGCTAAGGAACTTGAGATGGAGGCTGCTGAACGTGTAGCAAGTAAGGAATTTCTGGACAAATTCGTGCAGCTAGCATCAAACAAATTCGACGAATTTGACAAGTTAAAGAAGCCTGCTCCAGACTCATGATTATGTTTCCCTGGTATCTTATTTCTCTTAGTCTATCATCTTCATTGTACCTGTAATGAACAAACCATATGAATGAAAATGGATCAAACTTAGACAATCTCTCATTGTCAATCTCTGATTTTTGCTGCGTGTTCTAGTTGAAATACACTATCTGTGTATTCAACACATCTGCATCTTGGTGACAATTATATTTTGAGATTGGTAAAGTAAAATGCTTACTGATTTATTTGGGTGCTAGAATTTCTAGCATATTACCTCTGTAGCATTCACTTATATGGTTAAACGAGAATATTTCCCAGCATATTTTGAGGGGGAATTTTTTTACCAATCACCTTGATAAAGACTTTAAGTGGGTAATATTCTGAGATAGTTTGTCTAGCAAAAATTGTAATCCTCAGATCTTTATCTACTGAGTCTCAGCAATCGATAGTAAGCTTTGATCGCACCAAAAAGGGGGAAATTGTTGGGAATTATTTTGTAATTCTCCCTGTAGGATCAAATTTGTAATAGGTTTTGTTGAATCAAAGCCTTAGCATATGGTCGATCATTGCTGAACTCTAGCATAGTCTAGCAACTCTTGTAATGTCCTGTATAGACTAAGTGTTGAGTTGTAATAGATTAGTGTGCTGGAAGCACTCCCAGCAGATGAAGAGGACTGCTAAAGGAGTTAGCAGTCAAGTACGAAGAAAAGAGATTGCTAAAGTGTTAGCAATCGATTGCCAAAAGAAGAAACTGCTAAGGATTATCATTCAGCAGTCAGAATCAAAGAAGGTTAGCAGAATGCCAGAAGAGGTGAGCATTTGCTAGAAGTCTAGCGGTAGGAGAATGCTAAGGAGTCAGCATTTGCTAAACACACAGCAGATTGCTAAGGCATTAGCAATCCGGAGTCAAATGAATCAATTGCTGAGAAGACAGCAGTCTGGTACAGATTGCTAGGAAGGCTAGTAAATCGTTCGGAAGAAGCCTAGCAAAGCGAGACAACTAACAACGACTGCTACACTACCGTTCTGACAGACGTACACACAAAGGACAAGACGTTCCGGAAGTAGTTCGGAAAGTACAGTACTACGCCAGAAAGGATGGAAAAAGGCAAAGCACTCTCGGACGAAGGAACCGTTGTGTCTAACGGGTATGGAGATTCAAAGTATGAATCTCCAAATATAAAAGATAAGTCCGAACTGAGAGAGAAGAGCTGCTTCAATCACTTTCTACTCACGAACTCACATTCAAGAGATTCCTTAGACAAACAAAGTGAAAAAGTAGTCACGAGAGCATTAACGAGACAAGAAGAATCTTTAAAGCTCTCAACCACCAAGTGTTGCCTACATTCAAGATCTGACACTCGAGTGGTTCATTGAATCCTATTAAGGTTCAATCATTGGGATACCTTCCAATCTTGGAAGTATCGAGAAGTCATATCTCTGAAAAGAGATTGACTAGGACGGGCGTAAGCCGCAATCAGACAAAGTTTGGAGAAAACTATAAATTCCCCATCCCAACAGCAAAGGACAAGTTTTACGAAGGTTTAGCCCTTGACTTGGCCATAGCTGTGGACTGAGAAGAACGAAGTAACGGAGGATAGCCTTGAAGTGGCCGGGTCGAAAGTTCACCGCCTACTGCAAGCGTTCGGCGATTCCTTGTATTTCGTATACTTTCTTAGTGGAATTCTTAGTATTTCGGCTAAGGAGTGGACGTAGATCTATTGGATCGAACCACTATAAAATATTGCGTGTTCTTACTGTTTTATTGCTTACTGTTCTTGAGTTTGATTTGAAACCTAGCAGTCAAGTTGCTAGTGTATAACTTTTAAGAAAATCCTAAGTACTAGCTGAGCCAAACAATCTTTACTAACGAACTAAAGTGCAAGTGAACGTGTATTTATTCCGCTGCAATTCGTGTGAGTATTGTGTTATCACCACGACGACTCTGATCTCAGGGACCAACAAGGTTCTCGTTCTGCCAAATCGTACAACAAAGGACGACGACCTTACCCGAAGTAGCTAAAAAGTACTGTTCCAGGCAGAAAGTAAGGGAAAAAGTTGCAACTCTCTTGCACACTGAACCGTTGTGTCTAACGGGTATGGAGATTCAAAGTTTAAATCTCCAGGTATAAAAGACAAGTCCAAAAGCGAGAGAAGACTACTGCTTCAATCACTGCATACATTACTCACGAGCGAAGACAATTATTTGAGATTCCTCAGACAAAAACAAAGTGAGAAAGTAGTCACGAGAGTATTAACGAGACAAGAAGAATCTTTAAAGCTCTCAACCACCGAGTGTCCCCTACATTCAAGATCTGACACTCAAGTGGTTCATTGAATCCTTTTAAGGTTCAATCATTGGGATACCTTCCTAACTTGGAAGCATCCAGCAGTCACATCTCTGAAAAGAGATTGACAAGGACGGGCATTAGCCGAAATCTGTAAAAAGTTTGGAAGGATCTCTAAAACTTCCAAAAGTGGTAAAGGCGAGTTTTACGAAGGTGTGCCCTTGACTCAGCCGGAGCTGCGCCTGAGAAGAAGCAGGATAACGGAGGATAGCTGTGCAGGAGCTGGTTCGAAAGTTCATCACCTGTTGCATGTGTTGGCGAATCCTTGTATTCTGATATCTTTTTAGTGGAACTCTCAGTGAACCGACTGAGGAGTGGACTTAGATCTATTGGATCGAACCACTATAAACTCTGTGTCTTTTACTGTTCTATTGTTTCCTGTTTGGTTTTGAAACCTAGCGACATCAAGTCACTAGTGTGTATCTTGAAACAATCTAACACTTACTTGAACATAAAGCTAAATCTTTAAAGAACTTAAGAGTGCAAGTGACGTTTATTTATTCTGCTGCATTTCGTGTTTCTGTTTAAGCACGACGACTCTGATAAATTGGGACCAACAATGGATGCGTTCTCAGGATACAACCAAATCCTAATACACCCCGAAGACCAAGAAAAGACCGCTTTCATGACAAGCAAGGGCATCTATTGCTACAAAGTCATGCCATTCGGACTCAAGAATGCCGGATCGACGTATCAAAGGCTCGTAAACAAGATGTTCGAACCACTCATACGGAAGATGATGGAGGTATACATCGACGACGTGTTGGTAAAGTCGAAGGACTCAAAAGACCACGTACTCCACCTGAGACAAGCCTTCGAGATCCAGAACAAATACCAGATGAAACTAAACCCCGCAAAGTGTACCTTCGGGGTAGCCTTGGGGAAGTTCCTTGGGCACATAGTCACTGGACAAGGGATCGAGGCCGATCCCGTGCAGATAACGGCAGTGAAGGGCATCGCTCACCCGCGAAGTCCGAAAGAAGTGCGGAAGTTAACAGAAAGACTGGCAGCCCTAAGTCGGTTCATCTCTAGATATTTCAATCGGACTCATGAATTCTTCCAAGTCCTTCACAAGGGGAAGAAGTTCGAATGGACGGATGAGTGCGCGATGGCGCTCGAGCAACTGAAAGATTACCTGGCGAGCCCGCCCCTGCTGTCCAAACCCAAAGAAGCTGAATCGTTGCTACTTTATCTTTCGGTGTCCAAACATGCACTCGGAGCGGTCTTGGTCAGAGAGAGTGCAGGAAAATAGCATCCCATGCATTACGCAAGCCTAGATGCTAAAACAAGATACACCGCGTTGGAAAAGCTCGCACTCGCACTAGTCACAGCATCGAGGAAACTACGATCGTATTTTGAGTCACACCCCATAAAGGTGGTGACATCCTACCCCCTGCGCACTGTGTTTTCAAAGCCGACCCTGTCGGGAAGGTTACTGAAGTGGGAAGTAGAGATCGGTGGCTACAAACTTGAGTTCGAACCACGCACAACAATCAAGTCACAAGTACTGGCGAACTTCATAGCGGAGTTCACAACCGAACTCCAACTGGACGCGGAAAAAGAAATCGCGAATCTAGAAATTGGAGATGCAGCAAAAGAACCATGGGTTCTTCAGGTCGATGGGGCCAGTAACATGCACAGCAACGGAGCCAGAATCAGGCTGCGAAGCCCCTGGGGAGAATTGTTCGAAAGAGCCATTCGGATAAACTTCGAAGTAACAAATAACGAGGCACTAATTCGAGGAATGCAGCTCGCAAAAGAGCTAGGAGCTCGCCACCTACAGGTGCACGGGGATTCCCAGCTAGTAGTAATGTAAATGGAGGACCATTACCAAGTAAAAGAACCTCAATTACAAAAATACCTTGATTTAGCACGAGAAGTCCGCAAGGAGTTCGACGAATGCGAGCTAAAGCATATTGTACGAGAAGAAAATTTGGAGGCCGATGCACTAGCAAACCTGGCCTCCGCCAAGCAAAAACAGGCAAAATAAGCCCATCACCATCACGTGGGCAGAAGAACCCGCAGCACCCCGAGCCGTGGAAATTCTAGACTTGTCGATTGGCAAATCATGGATCAAACCAATCCAAAAATACCTCGCAGACGACGTCCTACCAGAGGATCGAACCGAGGCCCTGTGACTAACCAGGGCCGCAGCTAAATATACGATTTACAACGAAGACTTGTACCGACGATCTATCGAGGGCCCACTGCTCAAATTCCTCGACCCCGCTACAGGACAAGTCGTTCTCATGGAAATACATAAAGGAGATTGCGGGAGCCATCAAGGGGCTCGACCGCTGGCACATAAAGTTGTGTCCACTGGGTTTTATTGGCCTACGCTTCGTAAGGATGCCAAGAATTACGTCCGCAGCTGCGAAGCCTGCCAAAGGTTCGAAGTAACTAATCAAAGCCATGCAGAACCACTCCACGCCAAGATCACGGCCTGGCCCTTCATGGCTTGGGGATGGACATAGTGGGGAAACTCCCAAAAGGAGTCGGACAGAAAGAATACATCCTCGTGGCCACTGACTATTTCACAAAGTGGGTCGAGGCCGAAGCATTCGCCAATGTCAGAGAACAGGAAGTGATCAAATTCCTATGGTCGCACATCCTATGTAGATTCGAAATACCAAAAGAGATCAGAACAGACAATGGGACTCAATTCACAGGGCGGAAAGTACAAGAGTTCTGCGACCAGTACAACATCAAACTTGTTTTCTCCACACCAAGATACCCCGAAGCAAACGGACAAGCGGAGTCAACCAACAAAACAATCAATGCCACAATGAAAAAGCGGCTCGAAACTCATAAATCAAAGTGGGTAGAGGAACTGCCAGGAGTCCTATGGGCGTATCGAACTACTCCCAGAACTTCGACGAAAAGCTCGCCGTTTGCCCTAGCATATGGCGAAGAAGTCGTCATCCCAGCCGAAGTTCGAGCTGGCAGTCTACGCATGGAAATCTGTGAAGAAGGAGAAAACTCCGAATAACTAATAAAGAATCTGGAGCTAATCGACGAACAGAGAGATCGAGCACTATTAAGTATGGCCCAGAGAAGGAAGCAGGTCAAAAAGTTCTTCAATAAGAAGATGCGCATGCGGACCTTCAAAGAAGGAGATTGGGTACTTAGAAGGCTTTTTCAAAACACAAAGGACAAAAGCCAAGGAAAGCTCGCACCGACCTGGGAAGGACCTTACAAAGTTACCAGGGTAGTAGGTCGAGGCGCCTACCACCTAGAAGATCAGGATGGAAGGGAGATTGGAAACAGCTGGAACATAAAACATCTAAAGAAGTATTACTTCTGAAGGAACGAGATCGACAAACTTGATCTCCCATATACGCTCTATTTCTAAAACTCTTTCTACTTTATAACTTCAACTTGCACTACTCCTTCAAACATTTACTAACTTAAGCATCGGAGGGGCGATGCCTCACGATTATTTTACAGGAAACAAAGACCCATTATAGTGGTCTGGAGGCATGAAGATCAACTCGAACGATCTCTCAGATAACGTTTCCCAACCCATCTTACTTGCTTAATTATGATTAAATCCTCAAAATCAATACTGACTTAGGCATCACCCACCCTGACCGTGACTACTTTGCAAGTTAATTGACATAAACAAAGCCCGAACCAGAGGAGCAGCAGTGACCGCCACAGTTCTGCCCCCCTCCACCTGACGCTCCCAGGAGCGTCGACGCCTCCGGCGCTCTGACTGCTTGGACTCTCTCCTATCACGTTCATTCCCCCGACACGAGGTCTCCGTACTGGTCGGGGGACGTGGAGCGTCGACCTTCATCAGCTTTGGATCCATAGGCAATAAAGGAGGAGGCGGAGGCAGATCGACGTCCACATGGGGACGCTTCAAAAGATTGGAGGCACGACGACGAGCCTCCTCCTCATTGCGCTCCCGTTTCTTGTCGCGCAGTGCCTTGGTGACCTGCTCCGGATTCACTGCTGGATGACGGGACCGAGTCATTATCAGTTCGCTGATGGGGGTGGGTCGCAGTTCTCTGTCGTGAACGAACTCCAACGTGATTGACCTCCCGTCCTGCACCAACAACCACTGGCGGTCGCTTTCAGAGACGTCGTAGGCTCTGTCGACCCGGGCCTGCTCCTCTTCGGTTAGGACTATCCGAGATATAGCTGTAAGGAAAAAGAACAGACATCAGAAACACTTTAAAACGAATCGCTAATCCCTCTTTCCGGAAAGAGCAACCCACTGGTAGGGTTCCCTCCCTGGCGGAGGAACTCGGGGTAGTCTCCACGAAGTTGGAGGCAGAAGAATGTGGTCCACCACCCAGGCAAATTCGACGAGGGCTTCTTGATCAGCGTCGATTTACCACCGGACTACCTCGTAAAATAGTAGTAGTGTTTGTCAGGGCTGTGATTTATCCGGTACATGTGGTGCCACTCGCGAAGAGTTGGAAGACCCAGTCCAAGGTCTAGCCACACCAAAAGAACCCCAACCATGTGACACCATCCATTCGGCGAGAGCTGGAAGGGCGACAGATTGTAGGATCCCAGCACCTCGCAGAAGAATGGGTGAACAGGCAGACCCACACCATTCTCCATCGCAGCTGTGTAAAACATCGCAAAGCCGGGGGCGCGTCGAAACACTTGTTGAAAGGTCGGGGGACCGATTACTTTATCCCCTGGCAAGGAACAGAGATGGCCAACGCCTTCATCATGTCTCTAGTAACTATCGAAGTGGCCCCCAAAACCCTGTGACTCCTCCAGTCGGAGGGAAGCACATATTCACCGGCCACCTCAGGCTCCACGAGGGTCACCTCTGCAGCACCTCGGCCAGACCCACTGGCCTCCGCGCCGACCAGAGCGCGGTCCAGCCCCTAAAATGCCTCCGACAGCACCCTATTGTCGAGGGAATCGGAGTCAGAACTCTCAATTACGGCATCAACCACACCACTCGAACCTGGTTTCTCGGGGCCTTGCTGAAGAAGGCTCCAATCCGAGCCGATAAAATCCGATGGCCTGAAGACACGAGGAGGCGAAGGGGTGAATGGTGGGGTAGACCCACATTCCTCGGAAAAAGGGCCCTCTTGGTTTTGAGAATCAGAGGCGAAAGAACTCATCACAAAGAGAAACAGAAACAAATCTTGAAAAAAGTTAACCTAAAAAGGAAAAGAATGGGGAGAAAGAGCCCCGGTCAGCCCTTCTCTTCAACAATCAGGAGTGAACCCTAAACGCACAAACCATCCATCGCAGAAAACAAACATTTTTTACACCGTCTTATAGAAGAAAGCCTCGATGCGATCAGTTACCTTCGAATCGGGGACTAAACAGAGACCCACTAGCAGAACGTAGTCGCCGGAGCTTAATTAGGACGGAAGAGTTGATCGCCGAAAATTGCTTGAGGGAGAAAAGGAGAAGAGAAGTAAGAGTGCGTTGGGAAAAGTAAGAAGACGCGCATCCCAAACGACGGTTATACCATAGCGTCCCCTCAACTTCTCAAAACTGCCCCCGATTTTCGCGAAAATTACGTAACTGCCATTGAACTTTGCCGCCCATAATTCGAAAGCACCTCGCTTAAAGCAGGTCGCATACAGTGGTTCGACAAAAACATAACCACTACGATCTATCTCAAATCAGCTTGGCAAGCCCGACCTCAATAAACTTTCTCAAAAATTCTAATAAGACCCCACCTTGCAAAACCAATGAGTTCGCTGGGGCTCACCGGATGGCCATACTCAAAAATGGGACAGAACCCGAACTATCCCGCCAGATGCCGCGGTTTCGGGCCCGCAGCAACGGCACCTGCAGCAGCCTTCCCGGGCTGCGCAGGTGAGGACCCCCATAGAGGAACTGGTCCTCAAAGCCGGGAGGTGCTCATAAACACCCCAATAACGCCGGATTGCCCATGAGGCAGTCCGAAGGGCCAAAATCCGGGAAAGAATTCTATGTTAACACAAATTTAATTATTATTTTGGCTCTACAGGTCTTGGCGGACACGACCAGCCAAGCCAAAGGGGTTATTGTTGGGGTCCGACCGGATTCGGCCTACTAAGAGGCCCAATTTGGGATCCCATAAGTCTTAGTAGAGAGTTAGCAACAGTGCCGGCCCAGCCCATATGGATCAAAGCTCGCTATGAAAGCAGTCCGATAAACCACAAGCAGTCTGACGGGCCTATAGCAGTCCGACCAAAATAAGAGACAGTTCGATCATCGAAAAGGTAGCTCGACGTACGAGTATTGATCTGCTGTGATGGCTCCCAACGGTCAAGAAGGGTGACGCGTGCATAACGGCTAGCTTGCGGGACTTTCGGAGAGCCTAACTGCCACGTGGGCGAACCACCCCAATTTTCCCGAAGACGTCCCCTAACTGCCGAGAGAAGGCTGCGGAAACCCTAGATAATAGCCCTCCTCTATAAATACCCCCTATATGTACAAATTCACACACACGAAAAGAGAGAGAAAAAACCTAGCCTCGCAGTCATTAGCAGTTAGATTGAGAGATCCGAAAACTCGATATTTTTTCTACTACTTCAAAACCAGTTCGATGCACTTGTATCTCTCTTTAAGTCACTTATTGTTATTATTTCGCATTCTCGTTATGCTATTTCTTGCCCGTTTTCATTCATAGTTCTTGGGGCTCCGAATTCAACATAATTTCACCCTCAAAAATGGCCAAGTGACTAAAATCAATCAAGTTGTACACCCTCAATCAATCTAAACCACCATCTATGAACATCCACCCTTCTCAAATATTACAATTAAACTTATTTCAAGCTCTTTTTGGAACTCTTATACCCTTCCAAAAGTTTTGCAATCAAAGACACATTTTTTTTCTAAGGGCTTATGAGACTTTTAATTCTTTTCTTTTGAGCTATACAACCTTCCATATTTTATTCACCACTATACTACAATTTTCTTATCCACACCACACATATGACCCTTTTCTTCCTTAAATCTTATGGACAAGACAAAAACCATTATAACTCCATGAAAATCTCATAGACAAGACAAAAAAAAAAGGAGTTAGGCACAATGGAGCTTAGTAAGGATAGTTTCAATATATGAAGGGACAGTGTTTAGGAATTGGGCTAGCAAAGATGGCCTAAAATCATTTTCTATCCTTATGCACACTACGCAGTCTCGAAACAGAACAGAAGCGAGTTCTAGATAAATGAAAACATACATGCAAATCTCACATCAAACGAAAAAGGCTCAAATTCTCACTTGGGTTCAACAATTTCTTCCTTAGTCAATTTCAATCCACTCAAACATCATGCAAGTGTAGGTTTCAATTAGACCCTATCATGCAATTTTCTACATTCATAGGCAATCAACCACATTTGAAATAAAATCAAACTCATCCCCTATCAATTTCAACTTGCAATCAGTTCAAATGGGTTTAATTATTCAACAATATTCCTCATCACTATATCCATATTTTTTTCTAGGCAAAAATTTAAATAAACGAAACAAATCAAAGAAAGCACTAACAAAAGAAAGCAAGTAAAAGATAGATAAGTTCGAATTTCTTATCCACATCCCCCCAAACTTATTTCAAACTCGGAGAGTAAGAAAAAGTTTGAAAATCAGACAAGAAAAAGAACTTGTACCAGACTGTTGATCTAAGACATCAACGTTTTTATCCATCAAAGGAATCAGCGCATCGCGACGAAGATTTCGGTCTGCTAGAAAAACAACGGGAATTGAAAAGAAAGCATGTAAAAGTTGGGTTACCTCCCAACAAGTGCTTTAGTTAACGTCGTAGCTCGACGGTACCTTCTTTTCTCAAAACTAAGGCAGGCTAGAGCGCACTCGCCTTCAACGGGCATCCACCATATAGACCAAGCGGTCTTGAATGGCAGCAGTGAGCTCGGGATGAGATGGTGTAATTGACAGTTTTGCCACCTCATTCCCTCGCTCCCATTCTTGAGCTACTTGGTCTTCCTTGTCTTCTTCAAGTTCTTCCTCTTCATCTTCAATGGAGGTGATTATGTAGCATTTGGATTGTTGCCGGCTTTTATCGAGTTTGAATGTGATCTCCTACTTTGCTCAAAGCGTGATCTCCCCACCACGGCAATCAATCAATACGGCACTTGTATCCAATAATTCCCTTCCCAAGATAAGGGGTGTGCTACCATATTCCTTCATGTCCAAGACTACAAAATCTGCAGGGAAAATTAGATGACCCACACGAATGAGAACATATTCAAGTATACCTTTGGGGCGAGACACAGATCGGTCTGCCATCTGCAATGTTATTGTAGTCGATCTCAACTCTCCAATCTTGAGGCACTGGAAGATGGAAAAGGGCATCAGATTGATGTTGGATCCTGTGTCGCACAACACCATTGGAAAAGCAATCTCCCCGATCTCAACTGGAATGGATAAGCATCCTGGATCACTTCTCTTGACTGGGAGTTTCTTCTGTAGGATCATGTTGCACTGCTCATGAAGTTTGACTGTTGAGTTCTCCACAAAGTGCTTCTTCTCTCTCATTAGCTTCCGGAGATACTTCATGTAACCTGGAATTTCACTCAAAGCTTCAATTAATGGCAGATTAATACTCACCTTCTTCAAGTTCTCAACAAAGCGAGAGAACTTGGAATCCTCCTTTTGCTTGGCAAAACGTTGAGGAAAAGGCATTGGAGGTGGTCTGGCAGCTTTGGAACTTGAATTTTGGTGCTGGGGAAGCTTCTATGTTGACTGGGCAGCGGTTATGTCGATCTGTCCTCCCCGTCGATCGACAGGGGGTGTGTCGATCGACACACCCGCTGAGTTCCTATCGATCGGCTCTTCTTCATTGCTCAAAATCTCTTTATCTTTCTGACCTCTATGTCGATCGACATCGGGGGTGTCGATCGAAACAGAGGGCAATCCAGCGGGCTGCTCCTCCTCTTTTCCCCCAAACTTGTTTTGGGGCATGCTCGGACCTGTATAGCTCGTTTCGGATCCCAATTTAATAGCCTTGCAGTCCTTTTAGTTCTTTCGGTTGATTTTGGTGGTGCTTGGCAGCTTTCCCGATGTGTGTTGTGCACCGAGTGAGGTGGCAATCTGGCAGACATGCATCTCGATGATCTGCACGTGCTTTCCAAGCCTGTCCACCTTGGTATTGACCCCTGTTACCTCCTGCTCAATCTTTCCAACTAGGTAGTCGGAAGCCTTGATAAACTTCTGTAACACCTCGTCGAGGCTCTCCTTTTTCTTCTCCACGATCTCACCATTCTGCACATCAAAGTCTGGTGGAGGATGTTCGGCACCTTTTGGCTGAGCATAGTAAAATCTGGGATGAGCTCTCGGGTTGTAATGCTGATATCCCCTTGCCGGTACTGATTTTGGTATCCACCTCGATTCTTGTAGTTCACGTCGGCGATGGGATCAACCCGTGCAACAGAAACACAAGCACTAGAAGTTAACTTTTCAACCTCCCCCTTGAGCTTTTCCACTTCTTTCTTGAGGGTGTCTTCTTCTTTCTTTTCGACTGCTCGAACTTGTGGCCTCCTTAGAATTGGACCATTGTTGAGTGTGCAAGGTCATCTTCTTGAACAACTTGAGGGCTTTTTCAGGCGACTTGCTCATCAAAGAACCTTTTGCGGCATTGTTAACAGACTCTTGGGTTCTTTCGTTCATCCCTCTGTAAAAGATGTGGGCCTGCTCCTCGGTATCAACTCCATGGCCCGGGCAACTCCTCAACAACTCATTCCACCTACTCCATACCTCGAACAGGGACTCGTCCATCTTCTGGTAGAACTGCAAGATCTCCATCTTCTTTTGAATGATGACTGATGGAGGGAAGAAAGCTGCGAGAAATTCCGCTCGAAGATCGGCCCAAGTGCGGATGCTGCTGCAATCTAAGGCTGTAAACCACGTCTGAGCTTGATCCCGAAGTGAGAAGGGAAACAAGCGCAAACGGATCACATCCTGGCTGACTCCGTTCTGCTTGATGGTCTCACAAACCTCCACGAACATGCAGAGATGAGTGTAGGGATCCTCCACCGCTCGGCCACCAAATTGGTTTTGTTGAACCATCTGAATCAAACTGATCTTGAGTTCAAAGTTATTGGCAGTGATACCGATAACAAATCCCTCATTCCTAGGTTGTGTTCTGTACCTCCTTGTCGTGGCATTTAGATCCTCATCGTTGGAGTCCTCTTGGCGGTGCCTTTCTATTTCTTTCCTTGCTGCCTTGAGTTTGTCTGCCTCTCTTCCAGCCATGAGTTGCTTGATGATGTCCTTCATGTGGTTGACTTCTTGGATTAGAAGCAAGGCACTCCCTTGAGTTATTTGTGTGTTTGGCTCCTCCAAAGGTGGCATGTTCGAGAAGTCGTCTTCGGTTTGGTGTTGTGGTGGCTCCATGTTGATAGTTGTGCTCCCTTTTTCCTTACTTTTCCTCTTTTGGACTGTGGTTTGAGTGGTTCGCCGCGAGCCCTCGTGTTCATACAACCTGAGAAAAAGAGTAGCAAAAAATCAGCCTCTGTGCTGATCGACAAGGGGCCTGTCGATTGACACACAGGTTTTTTGCAGCTGTGTCGATCGAGACAGACACAAAATCCTTGAAAATCACACGCACATAAAAACACGAAATTTAAATAGCAAAAACCAAAATAAACATGAAAATAAACAAAAACTCTAATAAAAATACAACCTCAATCCATCAGAACTAAAAACAAACTAATATCTAGACAAATCTAACAGTCCCCGGCAACGGCGCCAAATTGATAATTGTAGAAACAATGAGCAAATAAATTTATAATTACACCCAAAGGTGGTCGAACCCACAGGGACTTTACAACAAAATATCACAGTACTAGCTATAGTCTTTAGAACATAGAAGTTTCAGGAACTTTAAAAAGGGATTTGGTTTTTTAAATTGAAAGATAACAATGCATAAAAGTAAAGGTTTTAAAAGACAATAATTAAAGATACAGATCCTAGGGCAGATATTCTAAACTTCAACATGCAAATTTCATCAACTCAGTAATGGGGATAAATCAGATTTTAATGGATTAAATTCCTTGGTCAGGCAATAAACCCTAGATTGTTAAACTGTGACTATCTCCTCTCGGTGTCTAAAACACAAATTCAACCAATCTCAATAATTATCTAATTAATTCATACACATGATTCTTCCTGTTGAGACAGAAAACAAGTATATTTAATTTCCTCTTCCTATTATCAATTTTCACCTCTCGGTCTTTCAATTGATAACTATAAACCTAGATTCAATTTCATCTCTCGATCGTTCTTTAAATCTAGATTCAATTAATTAAGTTCAGGAAATTAAACCATGTCATAGAGTTGATTTCATTCAAACATGCATCAGAAAAGAATATCAAAAGCCCTAGAACCTGCTAGGGTTTCTAGCCACAAAACATGACTTGAATAAAATAAAACATATTATAAATTAACTTACAATTGAAATAGGAACCTTGAAGGTCTCTAAAAACTCCAATGTTGAATAAGTCTAAGTAAAATAATGCATAAAAACTCCCTAATTTCGTGCCCTAAGAGTCCTATATTTATAGAGGAGTGAAAATATCAAAACTAGGTATTGGACTAAAATAAAAGATATATCCAAATCTGGCTGAATTTTCCATCTTCGGCATCTATGTCGATCGACATGCACCATGTCAATCGACATACACATCAGTCAAGATACGGGTTATTCCTTCCTGTCGAGCAGCCTCTCTGACCTCCATGTCGATTGACAGAGAGCCCGTCAATCGATATGCCTTCATGCATGTCGAGCCTCCTCTTTCTGCCTTGCCCTCGATCGACATCCAACATCTGTGTTGATCGACATGTACCACATCGATCGACATAAAGGTAATGCTTTGGGATTTTGGCTCGTCTTCCACTTGGTTGACTTCCTGTGTGTCAATAGAAGGGACAACTCTGTGTATCTCGGCTCTTTTCACCATTTAACCATATTTTAGCCCTAAATACCTGCAAAACTCACCATGGCAAGCATAACATCCTCAAAAACATACTCATGCACAGAAATAACTAAAACCTAACATAATTGCACTGAAATAATGGAGAAAAATATGGACAAGTGAGTACAAATATGAGCTTATCACGCACATCCATTAATTAATTAAAAGCTCTGACAATATTAATTAATTAATATGTTAATTCCTTAAGTAGTACCCGCTCAACATTATTATCGTATCGGAATAAATTCCACCTGCAGGGTTTAATACGATGAAACTTATGAGCTCCTTAAGGGGATGTCATCAACCTGGATGTCCAAGACACGGTGCCCTAATGTGACTAAATTAATACATACAAATAATATTGCTACCCAAGATAAGGAGCATATTGAATCATCCTTTTGATTCTCACCCATGGTAAGTCAAAGTAACATACAATCATTTGCATATATCTAAATATCACATCTAGGGTTAAGAATTAATATAGTCGTCGAGACCTTGGTTTTTCATAAAGTCAGAACCGAACACATCTCACCGCGATCCATTCAATGCGACACCACGCACTAGTATAAACTTATAACCAAGACTAGTTATCTCAAGTTTATACTACAACCTAAAATGATAGTTTATCCTTACATGAAGAGTTTGGTACAAACCAGGATATCATCATCAACAAACTATGGAACTCTTTGAAAATTTGTACCAAATCGATCATCTCGATGAGTTCTACAAGTATATTACAGACATTCAATTATCGGACTTGTGGATTGATTTGGAATCAGCTTTATAAGAGATAAACGAAGATTTCAGTACAAACCACGATATCTTCATCAACAAACGATGGAACTCTTTGAAAACTTGTACTAAATCAATCATCTCAGTGAATTTTACAAGTATATTACACACATTCGAGCATCGGAGTTGTGGATTGATTGGGAATCAGCTTTATATGAGCTTAAATGAAGAGTTCTGTACAAACCACGATATCTTCATCAACAAACCTTGGAAATCTTTTAAAACTTGTACCAAATCAATCATCTGGATGAGTTCTACAGGTATGTTTCATACATTCGAGCATTGGAGTCATGAATTGATCGGGAATAAGCTTTATAAGTGCTTAAATGAAGAGTTCGGTACAAACCACGATATCCTTATCAACAAATAATGGAACTCTTTGAAAACTTGTACCAAATCAATCATCTCGATGAGTTCTACAAGTATATTACACACAATCGAGCATCGGAGTTGTGGATTGATTGAAAATCAGCTTTATAAGAGCTTAAATGAAGAGTTCGGTACAAACTACGATATCTTCATCAACAAACGATGGAACTCTTTGAAAACTTGTACCAAATCGATCATCTCGATGAGTTCTACAAGTATATTATAGACATTCGAGCATCAGAGTTGTGAATTAATTTGGAATCAGCTTTATAAGAGCTCAAATGAAGAGTTCGGTACAAACCACGATATCTTCATCAACAAACGAAAGAACTCTTTGAAAACTTGTACCAAATCGATCTTCTCGATGAGTTCTACAATTATATTACAGACATTCAATTATCGGAGTTGTGGATTGATTTGGAATCAGCTTTATAAGAGATAAATGAAGAGTTCAGTACAAACCACGATATCTTCATCAACAAACGATGGAACTCCTTGAAAACTTGTACCAAATCGATCATCTCGATGAGTTCTACAAGTATATTACACACATTCAAGAATCAGAGTTGTGTATTTATTGGGAATCAACTTTATAAGATCTTAAATGAAGAGTTCAGTACAAACAACGATATCTTCATAAACAAACGATGGAAATCTTTGAAAACTTGTACCAAATCGATCGTCTGGATGAATTCTACAAGTATGTTTCACACATTCGAGCATTGGAGTCGTGGATTGATCGGGAATAAGCTTTATAATTGCTTAAATGAAGAGTTCGACACAAACCACGATATCTTCATCAACAAACATTGGAAATCTTTGAAAACTCGTACCAAATCAATCTTCTGGATGAGTTCTACAGGTATGTTTCATACATTTGAGCATTGGAGTCGTGGATTGATCGGGAATAAGCTTTATAAGGGCTTAAATGAAGAGTTCGGTACAAACCACGATATCCTTATCAACAAACGATGGTACTCTTTGAAAACTTGTACCAAATCGATCATCTCGATGAGTTCTACAAGTATATTACACACATTCAAGCATCGAAGTTGTGGATTGATTGGGAATCAGCTTTATAAGAGCTTAAATGAAGAGTTCGAAATTAACTACGATATCTTCATCAACAAACGATGAAACTCTTTGAAAACTTGTACCAAATCGATCATCTCGATGAGTTCTACAAGTATATTACACACATTCAAGAATCAGAGTTGTGGATTGATTGGGAATCAGCTTTATAAGAGCTTAAATGAAGACTTCGGTACAAACCACGATATCTTCATCAACAAACGTTGGAAATCATTGAAAACTTGTACTAAATCGATCGTCTGGATGAGTTCTACAAGTATGTTACATAAATTCGAGCATTGGAGTCTTGGATGGATCGGGAATAAGCTTTATAAGTGCTTAAATGAAGAGTTCGGTACAAACCACGATATCTTCATCAACAAACTATGGAACTCTTTGAAAAATTGTACTGAATCGATCATCTCGATGAGTTCTACAAGTATATTACACACATTCAACCATCAAAGTTGTGGATTGATTGGGAATCAGCTTTATAAGAGCTTAAATGAAGAGTTCGGTACAAACCACGATATCTTCATCAACAAACGTTGGAAATCTTTGAAAACTTGTACCAAATTGATCGTCTGGTTGAGTTCTACAAGTATGTTTCACAAATTCGAGCATTGGAGTCTTGGATGGATCGGGAATGAGCTTTATAAGTGCTTAAATGAAGAGTTCGGTACAAACCAGGATATCTTCATCAACAAACAATGGAACTCTTTGAAAACTTGTACCAAATCGATCATCTCGATGAGTTCTACAAGTATATTACAGACATTTGATTATCGGAGTTGTGGATTGATTTGGAATCAGCTTTATAAGAGATAAATGAAGAGTTCGGTACAAACCACGATATCTTCATCAACAAACGATGGAACTCTTTGAAAATTTGTACAAAATCGATCATCTCAATGAGTTCTACAAGTATATTACACACATTCAAGCATCGGAGTTGTGGATTGATTGGGAATCAGCTTTATAAGAGCTTAAATGAAGAGTTAGGTACAAACCACGATATCTTCATCAACAAACGTTGGAAATCATTGAAAACTTGTACTAAATCGATCGTCTGGATGAGTTCTACAAGTATGTTTCACAAATTCGAGCATTGGAGTCTTGGATGGATCGGGAATAAGCTTTATAAGTGCTTAAATGAAGAGTTCGGTACAAACCACGATATCTTCATCAACAAACTATGGAACTCTTTGAAAAATTGTACCAAATCGATCATCTCAATGAGTTCTACAAGTATATTACACACATTCAAGCATCAAAGTTGTGGATTGATTGGGAATCAGCTTTGTAAGAGCTTAAATGAAGAGTTCGGTACAAACCACGATATCTTCATCAACAAACGATGGAACTCTTTGAAAACCTGTACTAAATCGATCATCTCGATGAGTTCTACAAGTATATTACTCACATTCAAGCATCGGAGTAGTGGATTGATTGGGAATCAGCTTTATAAGAGATTAAATTAAGAGTTCGGTACAAACAACGATATCTTCATCAACAAATGTTGGAAATCATTGATAACTTGTACCAAATCGATCGTCTGGATGAGTTCTACAAGTATGTTTCACAAATTCGAGCATTGGAGTCTTGGATGGATCGGGAATAAGCTTTATTAGTGCTTAAATGAAGAGTTCGGTACAAACCATCTTTGAAAACTTGTACCGAATCAATCATCTCGATGAGTTCTACATGTATATTACACAAATTCAAGCATCGGAGTTGTGGATTGATTGGGAATCAACTTTATAAGAGCTTAAATGAAGAGTTCTGTACAAACCACGATATCTTCATCAACAAACGTTGGAAATCTTTGAAAACTTGTACCAAATCGATCGTCTGGATGAGTTGTACAAGTATGTTTCACAAATTTGAGCATTGGAGTCTTGGATGGATCGGGAATATGCTTTATTAGTGCTTAAATGAAGAGTTCGGTACAAACCAGGATATCTTCATCAACAAACTATGGAACTCTTTGAAAACTTGTACCAAATCGATCATCTCGATGAGTT